>ML815803.1:227112-255788 GCA_009831015.1 Picea engelmannii
TTATTTACTCTGCAACTATTGGATGATAATGCTACATTGATATAACACTTGCATTTTATGGTGAAAAAGTATTAAATTTCTCTATTACTGATTCACCCCCCCTCTCAGTAATCCAACAATTTCTTCATTGAATACGATTACTTATTTAATAATTCTCTTTAATTACCCATATGTCCATAATAATTATTTATTATGACCTCCTTTAGGTATAATTATTAGATGCTTATTCATTGTTATTTATTCCAATAAGTAATTATTATAACTGTTTTAAAGAATTATTATATTCATGATATTATTATTATAATTTATATTTAATATTAATACTGTGGGGCGTGACATACACCCTTCCTTCAAGAAAATGTTTCCATATATTATCTTTATTATGTTTCTTATATGATTTTAATTAACTCACCATCCTCCACAACACCCTCTGGTAGCTCCTGTACTTTCCACAACACTCTCTGGTAGCTCTTGTACTTTCCACAACACCCTCTTCTAGACTAGTATAAATCCACCCAAGTGGCCATAACAAGAATTGAAAGTCCACATCACAACACCAGAGAAGCACAAGTAGTCTCTAGCTGTCCTTCACGACTTTCAGAACTAGGCTTAAATCCTATCGATCTATCCAAAGCCCCCAGGGATCGAGACCTCATCTAACCAAGTAGGCATCTGGATCGGTACTCATGTAAACAACACATCTCTAAAGGTTGTCGTAAACTCCCTCTACAAAAACTTGGTACATCCCCAAGCATCGAATTCTAATCCCACAACATCGCGAATGAGTAATGCTCCAACCACTCTTCGAGACTTGGGTATCACAATTCCAATATAAGGCATAATAATTACTGGCATAAGTAGTAGATTGAGTTTTCCCTAGCTCATAATATGTTAGTTTTAATATTCTCCTTCATGGTTATGGGCTCCCATGAGATCATCAAATAAACTAGCCTCTCTCAGCCCACAATCACGACCCTCTCGGCCCATTGGTGGATAACTTGACAATCACCACCTCACAATAATTAATCATTGCATTGGTCATTATATCAACATTTCACAGAAATAATCCAAATGCTAGCTCTTGCATACCATCATGAGAACACAATATCATTGTCATCACGACATCTTTAATAGTAAGATACCACATGCTCACGCATGTCATTTAAAAAAATTGTGTGTAAGTTCCACATGCCATCACATAATGACATATTTTCATAATATTATAACATCAACATATCTTTATAAAAGTTATATTTCATCAAAACAAAACTACATGTTAACATCATGAATATAATAATGATCTCAAAAACATTATCATGATTCATTAACAAAATCAATTTGACTAGCTTGCATAAATGACATTGTCTACCAAAATATCCATCTACCATATGGATCTTTCTCGTAAATTTTTTTCATCTTGGATGAATCATTAATACCATGAGTGCTAGGTTATTATAAGGATAAAAAAAAATTGACATCCATATCCTCTTCTTCCCACCAGAAGGTTGACAATTTAGGGGATACGTATAATAACCCCATCAAATGCCAAGTTTTACATTTAATTCATTTCATATTTCTCTAAGCATGCACGCATTTAATTAGTTTATGTGCATAAATTCATTCAATCATGCCAAGACTCCTCCTAAAATGTCACATGCAAATGAAATCCAACCTTTTTCCATTAATTTCATAATCCCAAACATCAACAATCATATCCACAACAAACATGCTTGATAGAAAAGGGAAGAGACTCAAGAAACTATCCCTCCCATATTTGATTCTACTCCAATATGAAATATCAATTGTTTACATTCTAACATATTACCATATAGAGGCATGTGGATAAGGATTTATGTAATTGACTGTCTTTACTTGGTTAATCCATTGTAGAGTCCCGACCAAACGTTAAGTTTATTTTGAATGATGGTGTGGTGTAGGTAACCAATAACCCATGGAGTAAACACAACAACCTATAACCCTATGATCTCAAAGTGTATGACAATTGCATTGCAAAACAATTGGAAGCATACACACAAGTGGAATATCCATTGGATTAGAAACACAACCTTGTTCCATTACACAAATTCATAATCTGAACAAGAGGAAAATAGTGCCAACAAGAGAACAATCAATATCAACATTGTCACATACTTGAATCTTGTATCCAACTACAAATTTTTACAGTAAGTAAATAACCAATGTTAGAAACCAATTCTTCCAATTCTAGATCTTGAGAAATATACATCCTTTCTAGATGCTGAATATGTTTGAGACTACATGCTTGATGAGTTCCTTGGCAACATGGTGGAAATTTTCCACTGACTAATTAAATCTGTTGTATATAACATATCACAAAGATATATATATATATATATATATATATATATATATATATATATATATATATATATATATATATATATATATTTNAAAACTTTGAAGTTCCTACTTGGAAAAATAATAATAGCTATCATTTCATTTTCGATCTCCCTAAGCCTTTGAGATGTTGGATAAAAACTTTGAGAATGAAAAACTTTGAATTATAGAAGAATGAAGAAAACAACTTTCTTCTATATATGATAAGGGTTCTCCAAACACGTATATTCTCCAACATCTAGTAAGTGATAAGATTAAATTTTGAAAGATATATAGATGGTCAATCTATGTCTTGTCCATCCAATAAACATGGATTCTTACTACAAGATTTAAATTTGTAATGTCTCTTCATTTTTTGTTAAGTGAGTTCAACTTCAGTTCCTTGTTCAATTTTGGTTTCAAGACTCTAGTTGTATACTTGTGGTTCCAAGAACAATGTTATTACTACAATGTTGCACCCTTACTTTTTCGATGCCTCATAAACATTTAAACTCTGACTATGCTAATTCAAAAATAAAATAGTGCCTTTCAATGAAAAATGTTGATCACAACACCACTATTTATGTAATAAATATTTAACCATAACACTCAACCAGTCATATATATCTCTCTTTTCAAGTCACTTGCAAGTTGTATACTTGTACTTTACACCCTTCACAACCTCATCCTTGTCAATCCAGAAGTTCAGTTCCCAGTTCCAATGATGACATCTTCTCCTCCCCCTATTCAAGAGGCGACATCCTCGAAGCAACCTTAGGAAGATAATATTTCACTGATATCCTTGATGAACTCATTATTTACCTTGCATAACCTTAGATGTTCATAGTTGCAACAATCACTCTTCATAATATTGTAGGGAAATGAAAAACACATACAAGGATTAACACCACCATGGAAATACATGTGAAAGGTGTTTAAAAACACATGTATTCCAACAAAGGATGAACACCTTCTGTAACCACTCAAAAAACTATATCAAATATCAACACACCATTATTTTGACATGGTAAAAAACCCTACAAGGAAACATCCATGGCCCCAACCAATGTGGCCACTTAGAGAAATTTATCAATGCAAAAGAAAAAGATTACAAAGAGATTTACAAGATATTTTCTCACTATCAATATTCAACAAATGACCCTCCATGCTCTTTAAATATATATCATGGACCAATTGGGTGTTAATCCACAGATCAGTGTAGCTGGTAAGATTGAGGAGAACATGAACCATCAGATCACTCTATGTCAAGAACATACATGATCATCGGATTTCCTAACTACAAATTCATACTAATGCATACTAAATAAAAACACTAAGAAACACACTTTTACCTAACAACACATTATACCAAGTAGATATTAACTAAATCCTAAGTGTCTAAATATCCTAACATCCCCCCTTAAGAACAACCTGGGATAGGATTGAAGGATTTACAATAGTGACACAATAGGATAAAGAAGGAGGCATTAGAGCCTATCCCCCCTTAATGACAACTTCCTGAACTCCTAACATAGATTGAAGTTTGGAAAACTTCACTTCTGTAAGAGAATTTGTGAAAATGTCTGCAACTTGCACTTCTATAGGGAAAAATAACACTTCAATAACTCGATCATGAATGAGATTTATGATGAAGTGCATGTGTAGCTCAATGTGTTTGTTGCACGGATGTTTAATTGGGTCTTTGGCGATCTTGATGACACTCTGATTGTTGCACCAAAGGATAGTCAAATGATACTACTGGAATCCAAACTATGAAAGGACCTATCGAAGCCACAAGGCTTCCTGACTTGCATTTACCATTGCTCGGTAGTCTTATTCTGCTGAAGAAAGTGCAATATCCTATTGTTTTTTACAGGCCCAAGTGACAGGTCCTGAACCAAGGATACAAACATAACCTATAGTAGACTTCCGATCATCAGGGTCACCGACCCAATCTAAATCAGTGAAACCAACCAATAAAGGAGTCCCCCCTTAACTATAATGTATCCTAAACTAAACTGTACCCCAGACATACTGAAGTATCCTTTTAGCTACTTTCCAATGGATTTCATGGGGTGTTTGAATATACCGAACAACAATACCAACACCGAAGGAAATATCAGGATGTGTATGAGTCAAGTATAAGAGGATACCAACTAACTGACTGTACAAAGTAACATCAACATGGAGAAGTATAGGTGGGAGAAATCTTGACTCCAGACTAGAAGGGAGAAGGGGTTGGTTTAGAATATTCCATGTGGAAGTGACAAAGAAGGTCACAAGAATACTTAGACTGGGAAAGAAAAATTCCTTCATTGGTTTGCAAAACTTGGAGGCCAAGGAAATAGTGCAAAAATCCTAAGTCTGTCATTTCAAATTTTTTCTTAAGGCTAGTTTTCACATGGTTTAAAAGCTTTGAGTCACTACTAGTAAGGATAAGGTCATCAACATAAAGGACAAGGATTATGATATGGCTTCCTACTTTCTTGGTATAGACATTAGGATTAGAATGGCATCTAGGAAATACAATGTCAATAAGAAAGTTTTCCATTTTGGCATACCAAGATTGAGGAGCTTGTTTAAGACCATAACGAGATTTCTTAAGGTGACACACAAGGATAGAGTCATTATGGACATAGCCAGGAGGTTGTTCCATGCAGATTTATTCTAGAAAATCCCCATGTAAGAAGGAGGATTTAACATCCATTTGATGGACCTCCCATTTATTTGAGGAATCAAGGGAAAGAACAAGGCAAATGGAATTCGTTTTGGCTACAAGGGCAAAGGTTTCATTATAGTCAATTCCTTCAACTTGGGAAAATCCTTTGGATAATAACTGAGCCTTGTCCCTTTCAACACTTCCATCTGATGGATACTTAGTTTTATAGACCCGTTTACATCTAACAAATTTTCTTCCTTTTGGAAGAGGTACAAGATCCCAAGTATTGTTTTCCATTAAATAACGATACTCTTTATTCATTGTTGTATCGCAATATGGATGACCTGAAGCTTCTGCAAATGTCTTTGGATCATGAGTCTCTGAAACTTGAACCAAAAGAGAAGAGGCTTTCTAGAAATGTGGATGTGTCAGACACTGATATGAAGGATCACTGACAAGATCACCAACTGCTTCTCGTGTTGAACAGACCCATCTAGGAAGTGGTGGTGTTGGTGTTGGTTTAGGTTCTATGGAATAATCTGGAGGAAGGTGAGAAAGTAGAGGTGGATTTTCATCCTCACTATCATCATTTAAAGAAGAAACTAGAATAGGAACAAATGTCAAAGATGGCTCACAAGCCAAAAAAGGCACAATCGTCGAGTTAGGCTCACAGGACAAGAAATTTTCATCAAATTTAACATCTCTTCTAATAATAATTTCATTACAATGTGGCTGAAGAAGTCTGTAACCTTAGACATTTTCAGAATAACCAACAAATATATGCTTCTCACTTTTAGGCTGCAATGCTTTCCTTTTCTCATCAGGAATGTGAGCCCATTGTTATCACTGAAATTTCATCCGCAAATGGTTACATGAATCCAACATCTCCAAACACCTATAAGTTCATCCACAACTTCAAAAATGCATTTCTGACAACGCACAAACTATACAATTGGTTAAAAAATGAACATGAAAAAACTAACTACAGGAGTCGCATGCACATGCGCATGTCAAAAATGCCATAAAAGTGCACATGTTCCCAATGCGCGACTGTGTACGCAAAAATCCATGCACACCTGAGAACGACACATTTATGGTTCTTGTTGGGCCCCCATCCACTTCTGGTTCATTTCCCAAGTCAATTTGACACTCAAATACAAGTTGAGTCCGAGTGGGGGGTTGGTCAAAGACCTAAGGGTGCCCTAAAGGGTCCTTTGTTCACACTAAAGACTGGTTGGATTATGCCTCAAAGATTTGCTATAAAAAGAGGCCATGGGTGCACTATGAATTTAAGAATATCATTGTATTGTTATGCTACCTCTATTCTCCTACACAGAACCTCTTTCCTTCTTGGAGCATACTAGCATCATCTCATTAAGTTATTCACCTCACCTCTTGAGGGAATAATATTGGATTTCTTCACCATTTCCCTTCTAGTTTTCTATTTGTAAAAAGAGCTCTCATATAGGGGACTCAAGATCCCTCCCTTGGAAGAAGAGGGGATCCATAAGTCCCCCTTTTTCTTTGGTGTTTTCCCACTAATATAAACTCTCCATTGGTGGCATGAATATTGGTCAATTGTTTGATTTATTTTGGTTCCAATTTCCTTATTCATTATAGTATCCTTTCTTTAGTTGTTATTAGCTTAGTTGTTTATTTATTTCTTGTGCTTCATGTGTCTAACTCTTGCACTAACATTTTTTCATGCTCAGCTGATCCAATTGGACTTGTAGGTGTCCCTCTTTTGCTCATTCAAGTGACGAAAAGGACACAACAGATTGACGACTGTACTAGGGAAAGGTATCAATTTCCTCCCTATTTGGGTTGTTTGAGAACTTATTTTTAATCTATTTACCTTGCAGGGAACATAACCGGCCCAAGCCTACCTGCAAAAGGCTGAATTCAGAGCTGGAATAAGAGAATTTTATTTAACATTTTCTTCCCGGGCACGTATCAAAATGTGCATGCGTTTTTCAACCCACAGGAACATCTTCAGAGCACGTGTGTCAACAACACTATGTTTTAAAGCGCATTCTGTGCATGGTGCGCCAACAGGTCATTGTTTCTTTGTGCATTGGATCCACATGCATCTCTGTCTACTCTATGACCCACGCATCCGTCTAGAAATTTGACATTATAAGGGTCTTTTGTGATAGTTTGAAGGCCCATAGCCTTCTAAATATTGATTCTATGCACTATGTGATATGCACCACACTCTCCACATGAAGGGTTAGTCAAAACATAGGCACTTAGGGGGTTAAAAACCATATTTTTTCCTCTCTTTGCTTTGATTTGCCACATGGATGGATTGTTTTGATTGTAAAAGTTAAGTTGGAATCATTCACTATCACATATATAAACACTTGCATTAGGACCAGAAATCAAACTTCAATCATTGAGTATTCTCTTCTCTCGCACCATAGAGTGATCTTGAGAATTAGAAAAACGATTGAGGGAAGATTTCATCTCCCTTAAAAACAAAATCTTTAGGAGAGGCCAAAGCCCCCCTAGGGCCCCCTCTTAGTTTCTTTTTTAAACATCTTAAATTTTTAAGGGCCCATACATGCCCACATGTTGAAAAGATAAGATAGTTTTGAAGCTACTTTCTTAGTTTACATCACTAAGGGAGTTTAAAGATTATTGTATTGAGCCCATACATGCCCACATGCTTTCAATCTAGGATAGTATTTTGAAGATTTCTTAGATTAAATCAGATTAGGGAGTTTAAAGGATTGGTAAGGACCCACATGTCCACATGCTAGTTCTTTAGGGACTTTAAAATTTCGCAAGGTTGTACCAATGGAATCTAGTAAGATAGGTAATCAAGACTTGTAAAGGACCACACGAAGTCCACATGCTGCAAGATGACACCTAACTTATTAAAAATTTGGCACATTTTATCACTTGCTCTCACACAAAGTCACTACTCACTCACATAATTTCATCTTGAATTGTGGAGGTTGAAGTAGGTTTCCTCCAAAGGGATTCCGAAATGTCCCACTATTTCTTGAAGGAATTATCCACTCCCACTTAATTCAAACGATATTGGTTCACACCCCCAATCTTTGAAACAACCACATCTAAAATTTTCTAAAAACTCACTAATGTTTCCTCCACGGGAGGCGCCAAAAGAAATTTTTAATCTAGGTAGGATATTGGGGATAGGCATCCAAATAAATCCCCGTTATCCGGTTCTCATATCTTCAAACATTAGAATTTGACAAATATGGAACTTTAAAATCCTCCAAGTCAAGTTTTCCTACACCATAAGGTAGGGAGATACCCGTGAAGGGTTGAAGGATGAGGTTCGGTTGTTTTGTACATCCTCCCTTGAGGCACCCACCTCTTGGAAGGGATCCATCCCGTAACCCATTTCTGAGGTCAAAAATCTAAATGTCGCACTTTGATTGAGGTACCTAGTGGCCAAATTTTAGGACATCTACCCAGGTGGAAATTGTGGGCTGCAAAATGCACCTTGATCGGATTTTGTGTGGCTATTGGGAAATATCGTCATCTCTTACGGGATATGCACCCTCTAGCCCTCATTATAACTAATTGTTTCATCCTTCACTAGTTCCTCTTTCGCTGGCTTCAGACCCCACTGTTGAGTGCTATTGGAAGTTCCAATGATATCTTGAGAGGAAGGACGTTACATCTTTTTAGGACACGAGTATTTGTTTTATTTGTTCTACCACACAGAAAAAATCCACCTACCCACATATATTCTCCTTTTCAATTGATTTATGTATGATGTTCTTGTGATTACATGTGATTGTGAGATATATTGTGAAGGTCCAAAATTATAAAAAAGGCTCTTATTCATTTTATTGTTCTCATGACCATTCACGCACATTCACTTTGCTAGTCAGACATCATAGGGGACCCACAAAATCCCCTTTGTTCCAGACGCTTGCAGAACCTCCCTCCTCTTTTAGGAGGAATTCCTAGTCTTGCCAGCTCATCGGATCAACCCTCTCACACCCCTGTGAGTGCCACTATATTGGGGTCAGATTTTCTTGGTTCAAATTTACTTGGGTCCACTTCCCAAGGTCAACCATTCACTAGCTCTCCTTTAGAAGGAAATGGGGGGAAAACTTCTTCCTAAGGGGGAAGTACAACTCCACCCAGCCCCCCTCACGAGTCAGGTACCCAAACCACTCACACCATGGCTAGAACTAATCCTCCACCACCACTCCAGATGTCGTATCTGGCCTCCCTCAACATACTAGATATGAGTAATATCACCAACGATCATATTTCACAACCCCACATGGCCTGTAATGCCTACCAAACTACCTTTGGACATTTCCAAGTTTGAAGGAAAGGAGGGAGAAGATCCTATGAACCATGCCATGACCGTCCACCTATGGTGCTCTTCAAACAACATCATGGATGACTCCGTTTGATTAAGGTTATTTCAGTGCACACTCATAGGCCCATCAACCAAGTGGTATGTAGATGAAAAATTGGGGTCCCATGTGACTTTTGAATCATTGGCCAAAACATTTTTGACCTTCTTTCAACTACCAATTCACCATGACAATGGTCTAGAATTGCTCTCTGAGTTTAGGAAAACCTTAGCCACACACATCGCTGACCACATTCACGAATGACATCGGTGACGTAGTCTATGCAAAGAAGAAACCACCAAATAACAATGCCTCGATTGGTTTCTAAGATCACTCGTCTCTCTCCTTGCCAAAGATGTGGCCTCCACCTTCCCCCAAACTGAAGAAGAAGCCATCAGCTAGGATCAACAGTACGACCTCATTTATGCACAGTCAGTATACTTATACATAGTACTACCTGAAGTTCCAAGACTCGTACCATTCGACCAGGACAAACCTGGGATGTCTCACTCAGTGGATGGATTGATTGGTACCACAACACACCACAATCCGTAACCCTCAAAAACCAGGTACACCTCAATATCTGCGATATAGGGAGGACCCCCTTATCATCCTCCTCCCCTTTATCAGCAACCATACCCTGTTTCCCTTCCTCCACCCATAAGTGGACCCCCTCCAACACCCATGATGCGCTCGAACATTCAACCAAGTTCTGGTAACCCTCTAACTCAACTTACACCCTAAATACTAGTGAAAGCGCTATGCCTTCCTATGTACCCTATGGATCATTGCCAAAAAATAATCTGTATTTTCCATTTCCTAGTCCTCCATGACCCATTGCTCCTCCACAAGGATAACCACACACTGGGGTTAACTTTGTTCAACTCTCTCCCATTCAAAAATTTCAAAATTTTGAAAAACTGAATATGGAAAATCCGGCCCATCAGTCGAATAATTCTAGAAAGAAAGGAAAAAACCAAAACAATAATAACTCGGGACTGGGGGGAAACAACCCCCAACAGAACCAACCTGCTAGGGGAAACTAGAATCAGGGGAACCAAAACCCCAAAGGGGGCAATAACAACAAACGCCAAGGGAGGAACAACAACAACCTTCAGACGAAATTCCCTTGTGCCATTTGCGGTGAGCATGGTCATTATACTCACCATTTACCCCAAATTGACGACTTCAAACGGATGGAAGATTCCATGAATGCGCCACGCCCTCCAACATTGCCTGCCCCTTAACAGGCCCCAGAATAGTACTTGCAACAACCACCCTGGTGGTGTTGTAAAACCCTATTCCACACCAAGGTGTGATGAATACCCAATAGGAGATTCACCCTACCCCACCACAGATGGGACAATATCAAAACCCTGGGAATCCGGCAGATCGCATGATCCTCCTCACTAGTGAAGAAGAAATTATTCTACAAACATGTAGTCGTCAATACAACACACCCATTGAATCTACTCCCACCACTTTGGAAGTAGTTCGAGTTATAGTTGGACAACCTTTGATGATTCCAAGCCCTAGCACTGAACCACCCCTTCGTATTTTGCGCATCCCATTACGATGAAACGTCAACAACCCTCAGGCTAGGGAAACACACAATTTCAGTCTGGTCGATGATTTGGTGCAGTCTCCTACAACCATGTCAGTCTTAGAAGTCCTCCAAACCTGTCCCACTCAATGGAAATCATTTCTTTCCGCCTTGAGGGCAGTCGACCCTGCTGATACTAGACTCATCACTTTTGATCTAGATTGTGGGGAACCCCGTCTCCCCGCTTTGGTAGATTTCTAGATACTAGTTAAAATTTGGAACATCACAGTTCGTAGGTGCATCATTAATGAAGGTGCATCCACATGCATCATATCCAAAATGGTATAAAAGAAACTTGGCTCCCCCGAGATAATACTATCTGCCATCACTTTGAGAGCTTATGATGGATCCTCTCCTGAAGGGATCTTTCAAAATGTCCCCGTTGAACTCGGGGGAAAAACCATTCTTATTGACATTGAGGTTATCGATGCTCCGCTCGATTACAACATCTTGTTTGGATGTAGCTACATGTATGCTTTGAAGGTTGTGACCTCTTCTATGTTTCAAACGATGATGTTCCCCCACAACAGGAAAATCATCACCATTGACCAAGTTTCACATTACGAGCCCAACCATTCCTCCAACATAGATAACATCCTACCTCTTGTCCACAATCATTCTTATGCCTACCCACTCATCAAAATGGGCCCCTGAATTTTCAAGGACCCATCCTTGTTAGGGACATACCACAGAGAACCATCGCTCATACATCCATCAACACAAGTGTGTGTTGTATCTTCCAATGGAACCGAAAATGGAGATACCATCCCTCCCACAGATGTGTCTCCACTCCCTTATGTCCCAATAATGGAAGAGATCCAACCTCAGGCATTACCTAAGAACCATATGACAC
The DNA here is from genome assembly GCA_009831015.1 of Picea engelmannii. Taxonomy (NCBI): domain Eukaryota; kingdom Viridiplantae; phylum Streptophyta; class Pinopsida; order Pinales; family Pinaceae; genus Picea; species Picea engelmannii. The sequence continues at coordinate 238,932 of ML815803.1, forward strand.
CTCTCACCACCGATTTCACCCTTCCCTAAGGACAAATCTCAGTTTGGGAGACTATCCCCCAAGCCATCACTCAAATCCCCTTCTTCTACCCCCCACTGGGTGTACAGTCTTTTCAAGTAGATTCAACGCTTACCCTTCCCAAAATGGTGCTTGCCATTCCAGTATGGTATCTACATCCACCCGCGATGGTCCCTCAGCCATCCCTCCCTCCCCAAACAGAAGGAATCTTGATGTAGATTCCAGTACTAACTCCAACTGCACCACCCTCACCCCCACCTGCTAGAACCATTGCTACAGCTGGGGGCAGATGAAATAATAAAGTGCCCACTGCTCCACTTCCCCCCTGATTTCAGCCTCCCTGTGCACTATGCGATAAAGAAGGACACCCCACAAATAAATGTGCCTCTCTCCTTTATTTATGACATCCAATCCAACTCCCTCGAGCGACCACATCACCCGTTACTTCACCAAGAATAGCTAGTACTACCACCACATTCCCTACTACAGGTAGCAAAGGGTTGCGAACCAAATTTGCATTTTCCATTTGTTTCGAGTATGGCCATTAGACCCAACATTGCCCTGTGCTACCTCAGTTTCGACAGACGCTAATGACAATACACCAAATCTTTCAGCAAGAACCCCCTCCATCTGCATCATCCAGTGCTCGAGTCACTGACACACATTATGTCACAACCTCAGTCAATGAATGGATGAGATGCCCTTGTTATCTTTGTGAATCACTTGATCATTTCACATACCAGTGTCCTACGATCATTGAATACAGGCATCACCAAATGGCCCTTATTCAAAATCCTCCCAACCCCTCACTTCCTGTGATACAATTGATTCCCCCTACTCCCTTTCCATATATTATTCATATTCTCTCTCCTGAGCCTGAGGCACTTCCCACTCCTCCATGGTTTATGGATAGCCTATATGCGGATTTACCCCCAAATCACCCCAATTCTCTGGTTCATTTCCCCATGGAAGTCTTACAACCGACCACAATTTTTAATCCACGGTATCTAGATATTTGGTTCATGTCAAGCGAACTGTTGCAACCTCCTTGGGTCACCCCCTCTACATATTCACTGCCAAAATACCATCACATGGTGACAGTCACCAATGTTACTCCCCTGGATCCCCTATATTCTCGTTACTTCCACTACGACGAAGACATCCTCGAGGAATTAACTACCCCCGATTTCCCATGGAATGCACTCCATCACATAGCACTCTTTCTCTCACAGGAAGCCTTTAAGCCTCCTAGAAAAGACCCCATATACACAATCAAAACTAAATATTTTATCCCATATGGGCATATCAATTAGTTCAACAACCCTATCTCTGCCCCCAACTCTTTTGAATAAGGAAACATGGCCAACATTTCCCCCACTGCCAAAATTGATATTTCCACCAAAAATGGAATCGTAGAAGAAATCACCATTGGTGTCGCATGCTCCCCTGAAGAACTCACAGCTTAAACAACTCTTTTCCGGGAATACTGAGACATTTTTTCCTAGTCATACACAGAGATGCCAAACCTTGATCCTTCTATTAGGTAACATCCTATCGCCACATGGCCAGATATTACCCATGTACATCAAAAGAAACGCCCATTGCACCCATCCAAAGTAGCGGCCATCAAAGAGGAAATTGACAAACTACGTGCTACAGGGTTCATATATCCCATCGCATACATGTCATGGGTTTCCAATCGCGTCCCTGTCAACAAAAAACAAGGCACCATTTGCATTTGCATAGACTTTTGCGATCTCAATCACGCTTGTCCCAAAGACAACTTTCCTATGCCTTTCATCGACCAAATTATTGATGACTGTGTCATCCATGAGGCCTTGTCCTTCATGGACAAATTCTCTGGCTACAATCAAATATAGATTCACCCAATAGATCAGTATAAAACCACATTTACCACCCCATGGGGTACTTTTTCATATCGTGTCATGCCTTTTGGAATCAAGAATGTCGATGCGACATTCCAATGAGCCATGACCTATGTTTTCCATGATCTCACGCGCATCATTCTTGCTTACTTGGATGACCTCACTACTCGATCCAAGAAACTAACACAATATCTAGATGACTTACGGGTTGTCTTTCAACGGTGTTGTCAATACAATATCTACTTGAATCCCCTCAAGTATGTATTTTTCATCACCGCGGGATGCCTCCTTGGGTTCATCGTTTCCCAACATGGCATCACAGTGGACCCCCTCAAGGTCCAATCCATCACAAAAATTCCACCACCTCAGAATTTGCTCCAACTACAGAGCCTCTAAGGCAAAGCTAACTTTTTGTGATGCTTTGTCCCAACTATGCCACTCGTGCGCATAGTTTCCTTTGCCTACTACGTCATGATATCCTATTTCGATGGGATGAACACACCCAAACCTATTTTGATGATTTGAAAGCGGCGCTCTCCAACACCCCTTTGATTAGTCCACCCGAATATGATCACGACTATATCCTCTACTTATCGGCCTTAGCCATCTCAGTAGCAGGAGTTCTTGTACAACTAGGGGATGATGGCCATGAGAATGTAATTTACTACATCAGAAAAACATTTCAGGGCCTCCTCTGAAGTACAAACATGAAGAGAAACTCGCCCTTGTAGTTTTCCTCGTAGTCCATAAACTGTGTCATTATATCTTGCTTCGCACTACCAAAGTCATGGAAGATTCCAACCCCATGCAGTACTTGCTTAGTCGATGACAAATTAACAGTAAGTTTTCTCGATGGATCGTCATCCTTCAGGAGTACAACCTAGATTTTTCAACTCCCAAAAGAAAGAAAGAACTCAGTCTCATTGAACTCATCACGACATTTCCATCAGATGCTACCAATTCACCTGTCAATATGGATTTCCCTGACGAACACCTATTCTACATCCCCTCAGATGACACTTGGTATGGCGACCTTCTCGTCTACCTTCGGACACAAAAGTTTGGGTCTCACCCCTCTCGAGATGATCGTCGGTGCATTCTCCATCAGGCCCGTAGATATCTTCTTATCGATGACATCCTATATCGATGTGGGGTTGACACCATACTTCATCGATGTTTGACCATCAATGAAGCCAATAGAGTCTTGAATGACTGCCACAGTGGTGCCTGTGGTGGCCACCTCTCAGGGATGTCCACCGCCCAAAAAATCATTCGATCAGGCTACTTTTGGCCCACATTGTTTCACGACTGCATCCACACTGTGAAGCGATGTGACAAATGCCAATTGTATGCCAACAAAGCACGATCGCCACCCACTCTTCTACACCCATTCATCACTGCCGAACCCTTTTGCAAATGGGGCATAGACTTCATGACTTGAAATCCTCCATAGAGCAATGGACACAAGTACATCATCATGGAATTCGATTATTTTACCAAATGGGCCAAAGCCATGCCCACTTTCAACAACACCGCTGACACTGCAGTGCATTTTTTATTTAATCACGTCATTTCCTTCTTCGGAGTACCACTCCAACTAGTCTATGATCATGACAAACACTTCAAGAATGAGATCTTCATTGCACTCTCCTCAAGGTTATGCTTCTCCCACAAGTTTTCCTCCCCATACTACCCTCAGTCCAACAGATAGGTAGAAGCAGTCAACAAGGTCCTCAAAACCATGTTATAGCGCACAATCAACAAACATAAGACCAGTTGGCATAATATGTTGTTTTCCTCACTATGGGATTATCACATGGTAGTTAAAATTGCCACTGGTTTTACACCATTTCATCTTGTTCATGGAGTAGAAGCTACTCTCCCCATTGAGTGCAAAATTCCCACATTGTGCACTGTTATCGAGCTATTACCCGACACTGATCCAATGGAGCAGCGCTTGCTGAACTTAGAGTCACTGGATGAAAATCGTTGGTCTTCATTACAGAACAATGAGGTAGCTAAAAAATGGTCGAAGGCCACCTTTGACCACCATGGCAACCTTCACTCATTTAACGAAGGATACCTCGTCCTTGCCTACGATATCGCTCATGGTACCCTCGGCCATGGAAAATTTGAGTCATTATGGCATGGAACCTACATCATAAAACAATACCTCACTAAAGGCGTATACATCATGGCCTCTCCCAAAGGATACCCCCTCAAAGAACCCATCAACGGGTTGTACTTAAGGAAATTTTACGCCTGAGCGTAGTCATTCTACACTAGGCTTTTTCTTTTTTGTACACGTTTTGTAGAATTTTTAATTTTATTTTTCCTGCCATACCCTATGTCTGATCTACCATTTTTTTTATTGACATATGGTTCCTCCATCGGCCTACCACATCGGTTATGCTGACGGAGCTAGACGATGGACACAGAATCTCGCTTCGACCTCCATGGCCCTCTATTCCCCCTCACATGAACTGCTCCACTCTAGCGGTATATATTTAGGCTCAACAACCAACAACCAAGAAGAATATACAACCGACATTGGCCTCCTTGTCGAGGCCAGTAACCGCCATATTCTCCACCTTAGCGTCTTATTAGATTCCCATCTAGTCGTCTTGCAACTCAATAATGTGTACCGTGTCTGTGATCCTTGCCTCTTTTGCAAATGCCTGCAAGTTAGACTCTTATATCTACATTTTGATTCAATTACATTTACACATATTCCAGGACAATTCAATCAAGTAATGGATAATATGGATAACCTAGTGTTAGATTGGCACTTATCACATCAAGACACCATTACACATACATAGATCATCAAAATTCTGTCACAACATATAAATTAGACATCATAAAAAGCATCACCAAACATCATCACATGTGAACATAGCAAAGATGCCAAAAAATGTTATATATATATATATATATATCGATCAATGTGCCATCAATTTTTACAAAAAAATCATACAACATGTACATCACCCGTAGGCAGGTGAACCCCCTCATCCCTATGGGTACAAAATAGGTGTCACACTACCATATACAACATAGGCTTGTAGGCCTATATAAATACAAAAAATAAATACATCAAGCACTCATGGTGCCGCTAGAGCACCACTACCAAGTCCTCTGTTAGGAGGAGGTGCCTCACCAGTTGGGGGTCCTCCCGGTTCAGGTGGCAGTCGCCCAGTCATTGCTTCTTCCGCCACTGCTGCTCTGTAGATCAGGGTCCGCAACTCTGTCGGTCTTCCCACACACCACTCCAAGACTCCCTCGTCCTGGATATGAGTCCACATGCCCTCAAGCACTCCCTATAGTACCAACTCCAATCATTAGTGGAAGTCCTCATGCACCCCGTCGGCCTCTCCCTAAGGCACATTCGATGACCTTACACCAGAGTCATCGAATCTAAACCTCCATCCAACTGTCGCATCATTGGTTGGTCTTGCACCAACCTCATCTCTACGATGCCTCTCTCCTACCCGTGGCTCACCCCGCGGCGGTCTCACTGGACCCTCACGAGCCAACTCTCTAACCAGTTCCATCTCTCGACCTCATGAACCCACATCTGCACACACAAAAAACAAATGATAGCATCAATATCCATCCATACATACAACATATGCTATACTATCAAAATCACAAAACATAACAAACATCAACATACCTCTATGGTCCCACACCTCTCCAGGAGGTAACACCATATCTGGGTCCTTCCGGAAGTCCACCCCACTATACGGGAACTGGAGTATGAACTGGGGCATCTGACGCCACACACGTGCTAGCTCGGTCGTAAAATAATGGCCCCCCTCTCCACCCCCATGTTGTACCAGAATTGATGCCCACCGCATCAATCGTGGTTCTCGTGCAACAATTTTCTCCAATAAAACTCTAGGGTGCAACATGGGAACCCTCTCCAAGAACCATGCCACCAAGATCGACCCAAAGGCAAACTCACCCGAGTCGGAGGCCTAACATTGGTTGAACTACCCCATCATCTTGGTGTGCAACATCAAGCGCCAGGAAAAATTCTCTCCACCCAATGCCCTCTACATGATCCTTAGCTGAACACCACTGATTTGATGAGTAGCTAAGGATCCATAGATCCTCACGATCATCGCAACAATGCAACGATGCACCAATGCATCCATCGCCCCAATCCATACAACCGATCCTGACATAAAATCCTCCCCCGAATAGTACGTCCGAGCCAATTCTGCCAAGTGTGCCTCCCCTGGCAACACGTGATTAGCAGGTAGGGATCTCCCCCAAAAAGGGAGCTCGGTCAGAAAATATACATCCTCCACTGCAGAGAATGTCAGATGCTCCCCCCACACAATAAAGCATTGCAGATCAAAGATCCACATATAAATCACAAATTGCAATAGGTACACCTGGCTCATCATCCCTCACCGCCTCCCTAAGGCGCGCCCAGTCTCTCTCCATCCAGTGGAATGGCATGCTGAACTAGTCACCTACATTTCACACAAACAACACTCGATCAACCATCATAATTCATAAAACGAAAAACTTCAAAAAGACAAGTTTTTTCAAACCCCCCATCTTTGCCTCATGTGCGTGGTTGTCACCATGATAGGCATGCACATATGTGTGCTTGTTCTTTGCATATTTTCACATCAATGCACAACTGTCGAAGAAACAAAGGCACATTAATGTGAATCTGTCATACCCACAGGCGCACATTCATGCACACCTGTTCATTACACAATTGTGCACTCGTTCGCAATTGTACTTCAAACATGCATGCATCCAATGTGTGTCTGTTTCACTCACTCATGTGCCCCCATGCATGGATATCCTCTCTACAATCGTGCATCCAAGCACGAGTATCCTTTGATTTCCTGCGCACTAGGGGGGCCACTCTCACAAACTCCCACTGTATGTCCATCCGTACGACCCTGCGAAAAAAACAAATCCTAATTACTATGCAGGAGGATGAGGCCAGTAACCTGGCTCTCGCTAATTCTGGATTGGCTAGTTCAAACTCCTGAAATCTCCAAATATCCTATCGAAAACCTCTCGTCCACTCACTATGATAGAAGGTACAAATGAGGTGGCAATGTGGGCCCTACAACTATATTTACTCCCTTTTGCCAAACTTCCATGCTCAATTACAGGAGCTCTGAGCATCTGTTTTTCACTCTGTCTTCAGCCATGGTATTAGGATCCCACCACCTACACAATCACATTCCCCCTGTCACCATCCATCCTCAGCCTTGGGTGAGCATTTTTCTCACATCACGCTCAGGTATGCATGCTCATGTGAAAAAATTATCAAATAACTGTTATATGTTCTTTATATTCATATATTGTTCACGTTGGGTATTTGGTTTTCATTTTCACAGCTACTTGGTCATTACCCATTAGTGCAGCCCTTTCAGGTATATGATCGACACTAGCATGTAATCATTCCCTCTGAATATCAATTTCATCTCCCAGCCACACCCTCTGACACTTACTTGTAGGATATTCACATCCACCTCTGCAACACTATCACCCCCACTGCATTTTGGTATTGTCACCTGGTAGCACTCTTCCCCACATGAGTTGTCCCATTCATAGTCCCCATTGGCACTTTGACACTCATGCTTCTTTCACCCCCTAGGGATGGGAATCCCGATAGTCTTACGCATTTATGAGAATTAGCCACATACTCCTTCTCCTCATTTTTCTATCTTTCCCAATGGACTCCTAGGATATATCATCACGGTTCAAGTTTGACTGCACCTCTGTAGTATCATTAACCCTCCATTTCATCCACAATCAATTTTCCCATCTGCAGATTGTCATCAATTCATTTACCTCATACAGAAACCCACCCATGGGCCCCCCACCCTCCACCCGTTATCCACGCAACTTGCACCCTCACAAGCCAAGCCATATTGCACTAGGGCACCCATTTCTGTATCTATACACTCATCCCAAATTATTCTTTATTCATTTGGTAATTGTAAAAATCCTTTGTTTCCCGCATTTACATAGCTTTTGTTGTCGCCTTTAGCGACCTCCCTTTTTTGGCAAAGCAACCCCTATCACCCTTGGTTGGGGAATTCCTTACCTTCTACTCTTGTTGACATCATCCACAAAACCCCGAGTATCCCACAATCCATATACCTATGACCTCTGAGTATTTCCACTTTGTCACGCCTCTAGCACAATTTAACCCACGTCTAGTCGTCCCCCTAATGCTAGATTTAGTTTCATGGTTGCTGCCACTCATACTTCAAATATATCCCCAACCAAGGGTAGTCTTGAGTCTCACCACATATTGAATTCGTCCATGTACCTCATCAGTTCCTGATCTCATCTAGTGCATTTCATGAAGCCCTTTTCTTCTTAGAGTCGCGTCTCCTTTTCTATCGACATTAACACAGTTTCCAGAAGGGAAACAATATATTGACTGTCATTACCTTTACAATGAGGAGTCTCAGACGACACAGAGAGAACCATCCTTTCTCTCGGTTTTTGTTGACCCCCATCACATTCGACTTCAACACATTCTCATGTTGCGGTGGGTCTTACTTTGCGACTATTGCAGTTGTTTTATACTAGCCAAAGACCTCTGATATTTGTTGGGCCATCAATGCCTACGAGCCATAGACACTTAATATAGGTGTCATCGCCTCTGGTCAGTGTATGTTCACCATCAAAATTGTTATCTACCATTATCAAACTGCCCCAAAGGGTGCTGCAGTTATCTACATCAACATACAGCTTCAGTTACTGTCTTACACATTTGAGTTGCATGACACAAGCATGGGGCATGCCCGCCTCATTTGTATACAGATTTTATTTTTCCACACCTAGAGAAAGGTTTGGGTCCCATAATTTCCCCTCTCTCTCCACTGGATCTCTCTTGCAGTTCCTATCAACACTCTTTCTTACAATGGTACTCTCAGTAGAATAAACATTGATGTATTTCGGATATACGTATGCTCCTAACCTCATACATCAGGGGGCATCTGTTATCACTGAAATTTCATCCGCAAATGGTTACAGGAATCCAACATATCCAAACACCTATTAGTTCATCCACAGCTTCAAAAATTAATTTCCAACAAGGCACAAAATATACAACTGGTTAAAAAATCAACATGCACAAATTAACTACAAGAGGCGTGCGCACATGCACAGGTCAGAAACGTCATAAAACTGCACATGCGCCCGACGCGGGACTGTGTATGCAAAGAGCCATGCACACCTGATAATGACACATTTATGGTTCTTGTCGCCCCCCCACCCACTTATAGTTCATATCCCAACTCGATTTGACACTCAAATACTAACTGAATTCGAGTGGGGGGCTGGTCAAAGACCTAAGGGTTCCCTAAAGGGCCCCTTGTTCACACTAAATACCGGTTGGATAATGCCTCAAAGATTTTCTATAAAAAGAGGCCATGGGTGCACTATGAATTTAAGAATCTCATTGTATTGTTATGCTGCCTCTATTCTCCTACAAGGAACCTCTTTCCTTCTTGGAGCATACTAGCATCATCTCATTAATCTATTCACCTCACCTCTTGAGGGAATAAGCTTGGATTTCTTCACCATTTCCCTTCTAGTTTTCTATTTGTAAGAAGAGATCTCATATAAGGGACTCAAGCGCCCTCCCTTGGAATAAGAGGGGATCCATAAGTTCCCCTTTTTCTTTGGTGTTTGCCCACTAATATAAACTCTCCATTGGTGGCATGAATATTGGTCAATTTTTTAATTTATTTTGGTTCTAATTTCCTTATGCATTGTAGTTTCATTTCTTTAGTTGTTATTATCTTAGTTGTTTATTTATTTCTTGTGCTTCATGTATCTAACTCTTGCACTAACATTCTGTCCTATTCAGCTAACCCAACTGGACTTGTAGGTGTCCCTCTTTTGTTCATTCAAGTGATAAAAATGATACAACACCCATGTTATACAACCAAATACACGGAAGTGACTTACATCTGGTATAATTTTAGTCCAATCTTCTTCCAGTGTTATATTTTAAGAACCATCATGGGAGTCTTATTTAATATGTAACTTTCACAGTTGATGGATTCTACCCAATACTTTATACTTAATCCCTTATATTGGATCATACAATTAACCATTTATTTTAATGTGCAGTTGTTTCTCCCAGGAACACCATTTTGTTGTGGTGTATATGGAACAATTTGTTTCACTTGGATGCCTTGTGTAGTGTGGTAACTTGTAAAATTATTTTTCACATATTCACCTCCATTATATGTTCTTAATATTTTAATTTGATGTCTAAATTTCTTTTCTACAAGGGCCTTGTAGGCCATAAACTTGTAAAAAAATTCACTCTTAAGTTTTAATAAGTAAACCCAAGCACATCTGGAAAAGTCATCAATGAAAGTTAAGAAATAATTGTACCCAGAAAAACAAGGAGAAGAAAGTCGAGCACACACGTCATTGTGAACAAGATGTAAAGGGCTCGAGGCATGCCAAGAGGCACATTTGTCAAAATTGTCCCGATGATGTTTTTCGAGAACAAAACTAACACAAACACCATCTTTGCATGAAACAAGAGGAAGACCAGTCACCATATGTTGATTACATAGTTTCTGCAATGAATGATAGTTTATATGACCAAATTGCTCATGCCAAAGTTTTCTCAAGTCATCACTATGAGCAACAAAAACTGATGGAAAAGATGATGACCCAAAGTTTTCAAACTTGTATAACCTAGTAATATCATCAACAATTCCAGATGCAAGAAGATGTTGAGTATCTTTTAGATCCTTGATTATAACTTGGTAAGGTGAAAACTCTATGGTTTTACCTTCCCCTGAATGAGTGATTTGATATATTGATAGAAGGTTACAAGAAATACTTGGAACACATAATACATCATTGAAATGACCATTATCTACCCAAGTTGTTCCATATCCTACAACACTAAGAGATCTATCATCACCAACAAATATTTTCTTGGTGTTACATTCATTTAGAGAAGAAAATATGGCTTAATCCTTAGACATATGATAGGATGCTCCATAATTAATAAGCCACTCATCATAAGAAGTTGCATTGAAGGAGAAACCAAAAGCAGAAAGTGCATGTCCATGATAAGAAAAAGAAGAAGTAGAATCGATACTAATGTTTTTCTTCTTCATCGATGCTTCTAAAGCTGCCATCTTCTTGAAACATTTGGATTGATCATGACCATCTTTCCCACAAAAGTAGCAATTTCTGTCAGTCTTCTTATTTTTAGATTTTTCTCTGTTGTCACCATTAGGAGTTGAATTAATTTGTGTGGGTTTGGGACCCTTGTTTTCCTTGTTGTTGTAGTGAGGATGTTTCTTCTTGGGATTATTGGTTTTATCTTTCTCTTGGGCCACTGAGGATTTGTTGGAGGTACTGACAATGGTATCCACTCCAAGTTGCACACACTTATCTTGCTCTCGTATTAAGGAATCACAAAATGAATCAAGAGAGGGATTTTTATAAGCAATCCATAGAGATTATCAAGTGGCATAGAAGGTAGATACACACTGAATATGCACTACCAAGCTTAGCAAGAATAATATATGAAATTTTCTTCTTCCATCTTTAGGTTACACTCTTCACAGAAAATTCTAAGTGTTTTGAACTTAGATAGATAGTCTTGAATGGAAGAAAAATCATTTGGAATTAAATTCATTATCTGGTTTTCTATCTAGTGGGCTTGAATGATATTGTGTTTATAAAAAATAGATTCAAGATTTTCCCATGCTTCATCAAGGTCATAAATTCCTTGAAGGTGAAACCTTAAATAAGGAGAGATGGACATTCCAATCAGTCCACATTCTTCGTCATTCCTATTTTTCCATTTTTTTTTTCTTTTCATCATCAGTAGGTTCCAGTTCTTTCCCCATGGTAATCCGATACAATATTTTACTTCTTAATAAATCCTCCATATGGGATTTCCATTAGAAGTAGTTGGTGCTGGTAAGAAGAAGATCATTGGAAGAAGCCATATTAAATATGCAGATAATATGGATTTTAAAAATGAAACTAATGGTCTGGATGGAAGGATCTCGAAAAATTAGGTTGTTTTAAAAAAATGGCACTGAAAACAGACTTTAGATGTGAATGTTATGTCCTTTCAAACAAATACATAAACGACAACTAAAGATCCATGTAGCAAGTAGAAGTTGGTCCACGTGGTGATACCCCTCCAAATAACCTTAGTTTTACAAATAAGTTGCTTTATGAAGTGACCCACTTTTATAAAAAGAAGTGGGGATCACTTTTACAATGAAGTTACTTTAGAAAAAAAAGTTGCATGCAAAATAAATAACTTTAAAAGAAAATATTAAAGTTACTTATAGTGATTCACTTTTATACTTGAAGTGAAATAGAATTTACAATGGATGCATGAACTTAAAAAAAAATAACAAAAAAGAGACTTGAACTCAATACCTCTTACTTAATAAGGAAAATTTCAACCAAGTGAGCTAGAAAAACATATTGTATTGTTTAGATGGAGGATTGAGGTTGTTTATTTTTTTGTTGTTGTTGTTGCATAAAAAAATCTTTTCACACAAGAATTTTTTTTCGCTTCTCAATGACAACAAGAGTTAGATATCGATCTGCTTACCTGAAAAATGCACCCTTTCTGATCTGTTTCTGATTTTCTGAGATTACACAGGGTAGGGGAAATGCGAATAAACACATCCAAAGGAGTAGCAACCGGAAAAAAAATAAAAAAAAATTGAAATAATACTCTGCAAAAAGGGCATATTCGTGATTTATATCTCTAGATCTAATTGAAATGGTCGTATTTTGGGAAAAAAAAAACCTTTTCGAGTGAAACGAAAAGTGTTCCTAACTGAAATGAGCATCCAGACATAATGAAATATTCCTTTTAGCATATAAATGTCTGTAAATGGAAGAAACCATAGATGAGGTAACTCGGCTTCACGATCTCGATCTACAATGGGAGCAGGTCTTCACACATGTTCTAATACCATGTTTGACAACACAAATATTCCAACAGAGGAAGAAAACATTCAGTAACCACTCACACAACCAGATCAAATATCAACACACAGATATTTTGATGTGGTAAAACCCCTATGGGGAAACATCCACGACCCCAACCAACATGGCCACTTGGAGAAATTTATTAATGCAAAAGAAAAATATTACATAGATATTTACAACAGAGTTTCCCACTATCAATCTTCAATAAATGGCCCTCCATGCTCTTTACATAGAGATCATGGACCAATCGGGTGTTAAGCCACGAATCAATGTAGTCGTTAAGATTGAGGAGAACATGAACCATCAGATCATGCTATGTCGAGAACATATCGTGACTGTCAGATTTCCTAACTACAAATTCATACTAATGCATACTAAAGAATCACAATAAGAAACACACTTTTACCTAATAACACATTAGAACAAGTAAATATTAACTAAATCCTAAGTGTCTAAATATCCTAACAAAATGATATAATCCCATGAATAACATAAAATGGTGACTCTAAGAAAGGTAGCCACTTATAATGTTATCTCCCAAACTCTAATATTTTATCCAAATTTATTGGCCTAATAAGTAATTACCTAATACCTCATGTCCTTCACTCCTTGCTGATGCATGATTTTAAAGTTCTAGTCATAAAATCTTGGTTGGCATTATAATGTCACCATTTGCAGGTTTTACACTTATTCTTACACCAATAGATAAAAAAAATATGTATGATGTACATACATTAAAATACTTCCAAAGTTGCAACTTATTCAAATACATTAGTAAATAGCAAGGCACGTGAAAATGTGCATCATCAAAAGTGTCCTAGTAGTGGCATGAAAGATTTCTGATCTCAAGTATGAACAAAATGAAAAGGGAACTAAAACGCAAAACTATATCTAAAAAGAATTTTGAAGGTGCTTCCCATGTCAATTTTCATGAGGAAACAAGATCAAGCAAGCACAAAGCACACAAATGCACTCAAAGAAGAAAAACCTCAAATTCACTTAAAACAAACAAGAAGAAAATTAGAGGCCTATCTAAGGGTTAAATCATATGTAGTCTCCCTAACTTAGTGCAAGAACATATATGTAAATAAAATGGAAACAATTCTTGAAAATCCACCTATAGGAGGAGGTCACACCTTGCTGCAACAGGGGACCAAAGTTTCATGGTCACACATTTCTAGTTATACAGAGGGTGACCAATCACTCTTTCTGACAATGAGAGGGAGAGATCAGGTAGAAAATTTGAGAAAAAAACCCAAATTTGCCCCAAATATGATAGATATAATGGATCTGACCACCCAAATAGTGACGAGGAAGACAAACAAGCTACAAAATACTTCTCAAAACAAAAAAGAACAAGAATTTTCCAAATCTAAGGAATAATCATTATATTATTCCCTAGTGGAGTCACCTGTTCTATTATGAAGAAATCACCCCTACAGATAGATGAACACTCCCTTGGATATTCTCTTGATATGAGATAGACTGTAGGATAAACTGCATTATGAATCTCCTCTAAATCAAGTCTATAAGGCATGCAATGAGAAGGAAGAGAGTATGGTCATTACTTTTTACCCAACGATCATCATTGCATGATCCTAGTTGATTTAGCTCTAGAAATCTAGTTGCATCTCCTAGCACATGCTCCCTACACACAAGAATACAACAATACGAACTTGAAACCTTTACAAGCAATAGGAATATCAAGAACAACTAGATATAACCTAATATACTCAAGGAATAATATATATACCATTTAATTTCATATAAAACTGAATACAAATGACAATGGATGGGAAAATCATATAGATCTATATTAAAAAAGAGAGAAACATTACAACAGCTAGGCACATATATTGAGTTTTCGATTGTAGATTCCTCCTAGATATTGGCTCCAAATCCTCCTTATCCCTCACACAATCAAGGCACACTCTGATTTGAAGGATATATGTGGAAGAGTCACTTTGAAAATGAGTAACATGATTTTATTATGAAACCTTCCTCTTTGGCTATTCTCAGACCATAAGTTTATCTTGAAATTTCTTCCTCCCGTGGAATGCCTCTTTATATAGATTGATGGAGGAGACTAGGTGATGTATCTAGACCCCCATAACTTAGTGAAATTTGAGTCTAATATGATTTATGAAGCTCATAATGTGAGGTAGACAACTCACCCAATGTTGACCTCCTCAAAACTCATCTAATCTAGAATGCTATAAGGGAATTCACATGCTGCAAATGGTGTAACATGCGACCAATCACAACTTGATATTGATGTAGACTGCAGCTAGTTGCACCTTTCTAGGAATACAAGGAGAAACCTCCCAAAAAACCTCCAAATACAAGGAAGAACATATATGTCTCATTATGAAAACACTAATAGGTCCTCAATGAGTCTTTGGGGTGGAAAATAGAGCTATAAAAAATACCTCCCTATCTTAGATGAGTTGGATAATTACATGGTGCTTCATAGGGTCATCGACCTTTCTATTTGATCCTTCTTGGCCTTCAACTACCTGATTTCCATGTCTTTCACATCCAATGAGTCTTGAATGATTTTTTTATTAGGGAATTTGTATGCTTCCAATGAGTCATTTTGCAAGGCCTTTATCTTATTCACTAGTTCCTTAAAACTTTATGATATTCTAGATCCTTATTAAATTTAATGGCATTTTTTTTCTTCCCTACTAAAATATTGAGAATCCCTCAAGTAAAAATTGTATAAATTCTTAACATTGGGTTGAGAAAATGTTATTATATCTTTATCTCAAACAAAAAACATGTCAAAAGTAATTTGTTTCACCTAAAAATCATTCATATCCATACCCAATTCTTTCTTGTATAGTTTTGATCTGGATTTAGGAGAGGAACGAAATGATTACAGGTTGAATACCATAAACACATAGATATGAATAATAACACATATATCCAATGAATAATATCTTCTATTAAATAAATGAAATGGGCTAAAACTGTAAAACTATAGAACTAAAACACTTGCTCGAATGGTGGTAGCTATCTCTGAGAAGATATGTGGCTGCTACGTGCATCCGTTTGAGCAAAAAATGATTACAATGAGGCTCCAGAGGAATTTTTGATATTACTCATGAATTCCAAAACCATAGACATCCAAAAACCTAACCCTAGAAGGTGAAATTCCAAAATTCATGTGGGCCCCTATGGGTAAGTTGGTACCTCAACTTCCTAGGGTCATAACTTTCGCATACAACCTTCGTTTTAGGTGCGTGATAGCCCATTGGAAAGGTCTTTCCGATAACTACACATTCCGACATCAAAATCCAACTCCATCTATAGTTCGATTGTGGCTAGCCAAAAAAAAATGTTTAGGGCCCCAAAATGGCCCTAGAAGTACAACAAGATGTGTTGATACGAAAACATACAAAAAAATCAGTTGGATTAGGAAAGAATCCACCACTATCCACCTGGAGGATGTGTAGGGCTTCAGACAACCCCAGAAGTGTAGAACCCACAATTACAAAGAAGTACATAAGAACGTGATGAAAAAACATAGACAATAGGTGTTAAGGTCCTAACCCGCACATAGGTAGATCAATGTATTCGGATGTAATAAAGGTCAATATTAATAAGGCCTTTCAATAAAGTAGAATAAGGCGGATGTAAGAAGACCTAATAGAAGCTTCCGCTTCTAGAAGGATCTTCCTCTAGATGTTTCTCTTAATAGACATATTTAGTATAAATAAGGGTCGAGGGTATGAAAACCCTAGCTTGGAGATTATTGTAACAGAGCGTTGCTCGACTGGAGGTTGCCCCCTCGAAGAGGCCTTTGAACCTTGCTATCTGAATCAAAGTGTTATTTCTATTGCTATTTCGTATATCATTTCTGTGTATTGTGAAGATTATGCTGGATATTTTACTGTTATTCTGCCATTTCTAGCATTTCATTTATGTTCTGCATATTTTATATATCTGGTAT
>ML815803.1:267134-298928 GCA_009831015.1 Picea engelmannii
TGTAATGTAAATGTAATCACACACAGATATTAATGAAAAACACATCACTGCGATAGACCAACCATGTAAAAGAGTATGGGGGGTAAACTCCACTAGTTAGGGAAAGAGGGATAAAAGTTAAGGATAAGGGGCTAAGCTAGGGAGCTTAAGCCAAAAAGGAATATTATATTAATATTCCTTAAAGTATAAAGTATGGATAATTATTTTATCCTAAGTTATAAGGATGGGGACAAGTGGTTCAAAGTAGTTCTCGACATGACAAGTGTCAAATTGGGAAAATACATACATATAGTTTGGACTTAGTTCATTTTCCCATCTTTTTTTCCGTCATAATTGACTCACTCATTCAGATATCCTCGATACCTTCTTGTCACTGTACCTATACCCGTATCTGTACCTATACATGTACCTATACTTGTACCTAGTTAGCTTAGGAGCTAGACTGAAGAAGCAGGTTGTCAGGCCCATGGGATATTGAATAGGCGAGAATTGATGGGAATTGATTTCCTGAAGGTGCCAACTACAGCTACAGGGCTCTGATACTTCCTTTCCAACCTATTTTTGAAGCCCCAGAAAGGAAGTGGGGAAGCCAAGGGACTATTGAGAAAAGAAGGGGCACACTTCTTGGGGTGGGACATGCATGTGGGGAATGAGGGAATGTAGGTTGTTAGTTCGATTTGGCACCTGTGACAATTTTTTTCCTGTCATCTGAGATACATCAACTTGGTTAGGAATTCCTTTACTCGGGTGGAGTTTAGTCCCAGCTCGGAGGTGACCCACTACTGAGAGTGTTGAGCAGTGTGGTCTAAGTCTGGGATGAAAATGGAAGGTCTGCAAGTAGTTGGTGATATTTTTACCAAGATAAGTGTCAATTGTGTGTTAAGTTACGTGTTGCATTATTATGTATGCATTTATTTTTATGGGTTTTTCTTGTGTGTGTTGCATGTGTATTTTTATTATTATTCTATATGAATCTTTGCATTTGTAGAGTTTCTATATGTTTTAATTGTGTATATAGTTCGAAATTTTTATATGGCATAGCCCAGTTGGATGTTGGGGATGTTACAATATGGTACCATAGCTCCAGTTTTCAACACTGAGCCTGGATGGGCTGAGGAAGATGAATTGAAGAGAAATTTCATAGAGAATTGATTTTGAAGTGGCCAAATTTCAAGTTAAAGTGCGTCAATGGTAAAAATCAGAAGCAATTGAGTGGAATTAGGCAAAAGCCCCAATTTATGTTGTTAAATTCTTGGGGAATTTGGAAAATTTGGCCAAGTGATGAATATTCTTTATTTTAATATTTTTCCTAGCAAATTCAGACTTGGAAATTGG
Organism: Picea engelmannii; assembly: GCA_009831015.1. NCBI lineage: Eukaryota > Viridiplantae > Streptophyta > Pinopsida > Pinales > Pinaceae > Picea > Picea engelmannii. The sequence goes on from ML815803.1 coordinate 268,470, forward strand.
TCGAATTAGAAGTTACAGGGAAGCCATGATAGATTGGGCAAGATCAGTTGATTAAATTCTCAATTCGTGAACGAGTTTGGGAAAAATTTGTTCCAAGAATGTCAACCAACAATGATTTGTTTTTGCAAGAGGTTGAATTGTGTTATCAGAGTGAAATTGAAAAAATTTCATGGTTGCAGAATGTCCATGGTAGAGAGTGGGTGAATTTGTTTTGGGTAGAAGCCCCAATTTCTGTAGTGGAATTCACGAGGAATTGATGCACAAAGTATAAGGGTGTGTAGGTATGCACGCTAAAATCCGAAATTGCATGATGCAAATCATATGATGTATGGAAATAAGGGTATGTAGGTGTGCGCGCTAAAATTTGGTGTTGCGGGGTGCAAGCTACAATGCACGGAAAAATAGGGGTGTGCGAGCATGCGCACTAAAAATTGGTGTTGCATAAATGAACAAAATCAAGCCTCCTACATTTGATGGAGAGCACAAGAAGGATGAGGATGAAGAGACATGGCTACTAGGCATGAGGAAGTATTTTCAATTGCATAATTACTCTTCACGCGTAGAAGGAAGAATTATCATCTATTAGCTCAAGGGAAAGGAATCCATGTGCTGGGACCAATTTGTGTAGGTGCAACACATTGATGAGAAAAATGTTACTTGGAGGGAATTCAAGAGGTATTTTCAAAAGAAATACTTGACTAACAGATACTATGACAAGAAAATGAAGGAGTTATTTGAACTAAAGATTGGGAGTATGACCATAGATGAATATGAAGGGAGGTTTTTTAGAGCTGCTAAAGTATGTTTCTTTCATCAAGGATGAGCTAGTTAAGATTAAGAGGTATTTGAGTGGGCTTCCATCATTTATCAATGACAAGATATAATATGATGATCCAAAAAAATTGGAGGAGACCATAAGGCAAGCTAAATGCCTTTATGATCAACATAAATGAAGTCCAACTTTCCAAAAATATTGGGAAGATAAGAAGAAAAACAAGATGGAATAGAGGAAGAAGGGGACTAAGCCACCATTCTTCAGAAATAATCCTCAAGAACAAAAAGCTGCTAGAGAACCAAAAATGACTGAGACAGTGGGGAAAAGACCAAGGAAACCACCTATTCAATGTTGGGGTTGTGGGGGAGATAATATGTATAGATATTGTCCTCACAAAGGTGAAAAAGTGAGGACTGTTCATAATGCATAACACGCTGATACAATGGAGGACATGGGCATAAATGTACCTAGGATCTATGCATCCCTAGACAACAAAAAATTTGAGTTTCAATCACATATGATTGAAGTGGAAGGTAATATCAACAACCAAACCATTTCTATTTTAATTGATTCAAAATATATTCATAGTTATATAGATCCTTGATGGTGGAAAGATTTCATTTTCCAAGAAGAAATCTTGGAAAATCCTGGTTGGTGCAGCTGGCTACCAGATCTAAAAGAAAAATTAATGAGATGGTTAAGGCATGTCCAATGGACATGAATGGACTGATCACCAGGGTAGATTTGAACATCATACCTTTAGGTTCCTATGACTTCCTAATTGTTATGGTTTGGTTGGAAAAACACCATGTTATCTTAGACTATTATAATAAGTCATTTACTTTCTTGGATGAGGAAGGGAACCTAAGGAAAATACAGGGAATTCCCAGGGTACTAACCGTCGAAGAAATTTCAGCATTACAGTTGAAGAAAATTTACAAAAAAGGGTGTCAAATATTTGCAGCACATATGGAAGAGACACCTAAAGATAAGGTGCCAAATATTGAATATTATGTAGTCCTAAAAGAGTTTTAAGATGTATTTAAATAAATACTAGGATTACCCTAAAAGAGACATTGATTTCTCTATCAATCTAATGCCTGGAGAAACACCAGTATCCAACACCCCTTATAGGATGAGTACACTAGAATTGAAGGAATTGCAAATGAAATTTGAACAACTTCTGAAGAAGGGGTATATACACCCAAGTGTGTCACCTTGGGGTGACCCAATCTTACTTGTGAAGAAAAAGGATGGAATTTTGAGACTCTGCAATGACTTCAAGAAGTTGAATAAGGTAACTATGAAGAATAAGTATCCTTTCCCAAGGATCGATGATCTCTTTGATCAACTGAAAGATGAAAACATATTCTTGAAGATTGATCTCAGGTCAGGTTATCATCGTGTAGGAATTAAATAAGAAAACATCAACAAGACTACTTTAAGAACAAGTTATGGTCATTATGAGTTCACAATTGTGTCATTTGGGTTACCAAATGCACCATTTAGCTTCATGTGTTTAATGAATGGTATTTTCAAAGAATACTTAGATAAGTTTGTCATTGTATTTTTAGATGAAATTCTTATATATTCTAAGTCAGAGGAAGAGCATGAACAACACTTGAGGATGATATTACAGGTATTAAGGGAGCATCAGTTGTATGTCGAATTGAGCAAGTGCTCATTTTATCAGAAGCAAATTAATTATTTGGGACATATCATTTCACAGGAAGGGTTAAAATTGGATCCTGAGAAGATAGAGGCCATTAGAGGATGGTCAACACAAAATATTGTGACAAAGGTCAGATCATTCATGGGCCTTGCAAGATACTATAGGATATTTACTGAAGGATTCTCAAAGATTGCACACCCAATCATTTCCTTGCAAAAGAAGGGTGTGAAGTTTCAGTGGACATTGGATTGTGAAAAGAGTTTCCAACACTTGAAGCATTTATTAGCAAGTGATCCAGTAGTAATGATTGTTTATCCAAAGGAAGGCTTCATTGTATGCACTAATGCATGTAAAGAAGGGCTTGGTGGAGTCCTCAGTCAAAATGGGTATGTGGTATGCTATGAATCAAGGAAGTTGAAGGAGCATGAAATACACTATGCTACTCATGATTTGAAGTTGAAAGCCATAGTGTATGCCTTGAAGATGTGGAGGCACCATCTCATGGGGAAAAGGTTCGAGTTGAGGACAAGCCATAGTGGTCTGGAATATTTATTTGGACAACCAACTCTAAATGTCAGGCAAAGAAAGTGGTTAGAATTTCTCAGTGAATATGACTTTGATATAAAACATATCGAAAGGAAAGAGAACAAGATGGTTGATGCACTTAGCAGAAGGGTGCATGATTTGCATGCTACAACCATTAGCATGCACCAATTGGATTTGAAAGAAAAAATATTAGAGGCTGCAAAATCAGATTTGCAATACATGGAAATAATAACAAAATTACAGCAAGGTATTTTGCAGCAGCAAATTGAATATTATAAGCTATAAACTGATGAAATTCTCATGTACAGGGGCATAATTTATGTACCAAATTCCCAGGAATTGAAAAATATGATATTGAGAGAAATTCATAATGTACCTTATGTTGGGAACCCATGTTATCATAAAACTATTGTAGCTGTCAAGAGCCAATATTATTGGCCAAACATGAAGAAATAAGTTATTGATTTTATTTCCAAATGTTTGGAGTGTCAAAAGGTCAAGGCTGAACATAGACACTCAACTAGTTTTTTAGAACCATTACCCATTCCTGAGTGGAAATGTGAAGTTGTAACAATGGATTTCATCACAAAAATTCCCAGACAAAACAATCAACATGATTCTATCATGGTATTGGTAGATAAGGTTACTAAAGCTACCCATTTTATTCTGGTAAAGCTCACTCACAAGGCAACCAACATTGCTGATATTTATATGAGAGAAATTGCTCAATTACATGGTATACCCAAGACAATTGTGTCTCACAAAGATATAAAATTTACATCAAATATTTGGAAGGGATTATTCAAGGGATTTGGAACAAATTTAAATTTTAGCACAACCTATCATCCAGAGTCATATGGGAAAACGGAGATGGTGAATAAAGTGATTGAGGATATGTTGAGGATGTATGTGATGGATAAAACATCAAAATGGGAATAATACCTACAATTATTAGAGTTTTCTTATGACAATGGGTACCAAAAATCTCTAAATATGACCCCATTTGAGGCACTTTAAGGTAGAAAGTGCAACACCAGTAAGATGGGATAAACCAACAAATAGAGAAGTGGTTGAGCCATAATTTCTTAAGGAAATGGAAGAGAAAATGATGAAAATAAAACATAATTTAAAGGTTTCCCAAGACATGCATAAAAGATATGTTGATAAGGGAAGAACTCACAGGGAATTTAAAGTGGGTGACCATGTGTTCTTGAAAGTAAAATCCAATAGAAGTTCCATGAAGTTCAGAAATTGTTCAAAGTTGGCAGTTCATTATTTTGGGCCATTTGAAATCCTATAGAGGATTGGACCTATAACATGTATGATTGCCTTTCCTTCATCGATGTCTATCCATAATGTATTCCATGTATCTTTTCTCAAAAAGTATGTACCTGATGCTAATCATGTCATTGATTGGAATGTGATTCACATGGAGCAAGAAGGAGCCTTTCAAGTGCATTAGGTGTGCATATTGGACCGAAAGATCAAGAAACGCTAGAATCAATCCATAGAGCTAGTAAAGGTCCAATGGACCTGGTATGGTTATGAAGATGCAACTTGGGAACATGAGGATGCTCTGTAGGCATAAGACCCACATCTTTTTTTCATATCTTTGAAATTTTGGTTGTATATGTGTATATATTGCACGGAGGACAATGCATAAATAAGGGGGAGGGGAATGTAATACCCCTAGGTAGAACCCGAACTGTAAATGTAAATATAAATGTACATATGTATATAAGTTGGTGATTTGTTTGATATCATTTGGCGCACACCTTCCATGGTATATCACACACATGTACTGCACACTAAAATGATGAAGTCTGCACATTCTAGGATACCGTGTGTAAAAAACTTAAGTGTGCGTGATTGTGAGGCCATATATCCTTTGTGTATATGTTGTGTTTTGAGGTTTTGAGTCATGATGAAGAAAGGACAATATTCATGTAAGGTAAATGTAATCACACACAAATATTAATGAAAACACATCAATACAACATAACAACCATGTAAAAGAGTATGGGTGGATAAACTCCACTAGTTAGGGAAAGAGGGATAACAGTTAAGGATAAGGGGCTAAGATAGGGAGATTAAGCCAAAAAGGAATATTATATTAATATTCCTTAAAGTATAAAGTATGGATAATTATTTTATCCTAAGTCTAAGGATGGGGACAAGTGGGGAAAAGTAGTTCTCAACATGACAAGTGTCAAGTTGGGAACATGCATACATATAGTTTGGACTTAGTTCATTTTCCCATCATTTTTTCCATCATCATTGACTCACTCATTCAGTTGTCCTCGGTACCTTCATGTTGCTGTACTTATAACCATATATGTACATGTACCTAGTTAGATTAGGATTTGGACTGAAGAAGTGGGTTGTTAGGCCAGTGGGATATTGAAGAGGTGGGTTGTCAGGACCATGAGAAATTCTCTCTAGGTGAGCGAATTGTTTGTAATTGATTTCCTGAAGGTTCCAAACTGCAGCTACAGGGCTCTGATACTTTATGTCCGACATGTTGTTGAAGCCTTGAAAATGAAGTGGGGCAGCTGATGGACTGTTGAGTAGATAAGGGGCACACTTCCTGGGGTGGGACATGCATGTGGGGAATGAGGGACTGTAGGCTGTTAGTTCGAGTTGGCACCTGTGACATAGTTTTTCCCGTTGTCTAAGATACATCAGCCTGGTTAGGAATCCCTTTACCCAGGTGGAGTTTAGTCACATCTTGGGGGTGACCCACTGCTGAGAGTGTTGAGTAGTGTGGTCTAAGGATGGGAGGAACATGGAAGGTATGAATGTAGTTGGTGATATTGTTACCAAGATAAGTTTCAATTGTGTGTTAAATTACGTGTTACATTATTATTTATGCATTTATTTTTATGGGTTTTTCCTATGTGTTCTGCATGTGTAGTTTTATTATTATTCTGTATGAATATATGCATTTGTAGAGTTTCTATATGTTTTAATTTTGTATATAGTTCAAAATATTTATATGGCATAGCCTAGTTGGATGTTGGGGATGCTACACTTTAGTAACAATCTCAACATGCTTTTCACTATGAACCTTTTTAGTATTAGGCTCTCCCTTAAGAGGATCATTTTCCTTCCTTTTATTACTTTACCCTTCCTTATCCTTATATTTCTCATCACCGCCCTCTATAGGTGGGGGAGGATCACCACTGGTGGTTGATGTCTCTTGTTGCTACTCACCTTGATTGGAGGCTTCAAAAGACTCTACCTCATGATGTTTACCACCTTCCTTCCCCTATTGATATTTATATTAATAAACAAAATATCATTTTGGTTTCCATTAACACTGGTTTCAATAGATCTCCCACTAGTCACTCCCACATCTTTAATGATCTTAGAGTGAGAAGTAGATATGGCCACAAAGGATGAGGTTAGTGTCAATACTTTGTTTTGACAACTAAAATACTTTAACATGTGAAATTTTTTCCTTTATACCTCACCATTTCACTACATTCTCCACCCACTTTAGATCAATAAAGACATTTTCAAGTCACAAATAGGTAAACATTTATTTTGTTTTTAATTGATTAAAATCAACATTTTAGAATAGTTGAAAATTCAAATTTTACCAATTTTTACCAGAACAACGTAGATCTTTTAATTCCTCATTCATCGAGATATGTGAAAGCCAATATGGATGAAGTGGGAACTTGGAGCATGTTCCTTGGTTTCATACCATGGATCATATCTTCATGGATACGTGAGAACAATCCATAAACATGTTGATCAATGCATGGTCAAGTCATCCATTGTCCAACAGTTTTTACGGCAGAAAAATATGCAATTCGATTTTCTTCATGAAATCATGGGATCCTCACCAAATCTTGGACAAATCAATATTTTTAGGATCCAATAGTTACGTAATTATTTCATAGAGTTTTCTTTTGTATTATAGTTACATTTTTCATTGTATAAATATGCTACATTTTGAATCCAAAGGGGAATTTGAATTGTAAGGGAAACTTATTCTAAAACTCAGTTTTGTAAACAATTGGATGATTTTATAGAAGCTCTGATATTTTCTAGCTAGCTCTCTCTTTCTTCTATGCATGAACCAGGAATGGAGGGCCCCCTTGTCTTGGTACATGAAACTTTGTATATTGTTCTGTATAAGCTTCATTATTTGCATCTTCTTTTTGTAATTATTTTCTTTTGTTTTCTTGTTTATGTCATAACATTTTAACTTCAGATTTGAATTGCAGGTTTCATTTTGATTTCCTTTTGAAGATTATATTTGATTTTGAAATTAAGTAATTGGAGAGGTTATAAATTGTTTCACTTCCTTGCATAAAACATTCTTTCAAAACCTTCAATCTAACTAGTTGATAGAGTAATGTTGTGAAGAGAACACCTTAGTGGCACATTTCACTTCACAACCTGATTTGCTACCATTGGAACTGTGACAATAGAAGGTTGAAAGAATTCAATTTAATTTAAGTCTTCTCATTTCAACATGTGTGATAAAACCTTGCATCAAAACATTCAATCTCACTAGTTGACAAAGTAATGTTGTGAAGAGCACACCTTAATGGCACATTTCACTTCACAACCTAATTTTCTACCATTGGAACTATGACAATAGAAGGTTGAAAGAATTCAATTTAATTTAAGTCTTCTCATTTCAGCATGTGTGTTAAAACCTTCTTTCAAAACCTTTATCCTTACTAGTGGACACAATATTGTTGTAAAGAGCTTACATTAGTGGCATATTTCACTTTGCAACTTGATTTACTACCATTAGAACTATGACAACCAAAATCTAACTTAGGTGGACACCATATTATACTTGGAATACCTTGGTTGGAAAAATTTGATTATCTTATTAGCTATAGATCATGAAATATGATTATTTCAAGAGGGAGTGAAAGCAAGAAAGTGAGACTTTATCCACATTCTAGATCTATTAATGAACTGGAACAAATGTGATGTCTTGAAGAAACAAACTCCGAGGAAGAAACAATTCATTCTTTTTGTAGTATTAATCAAGCTATAAATTTCAGAGAAGATAATGATGAAAATGTACTTAAGGGTGAGTGTAAGAAGTTTATGGCTGAAAAAGTGGCAAGGGCATGAGTAAGAACACACACTCGTAGGAACACATGCACGTTATTAGGAACACACACACAAATTCCTATACCTATAGGTTTTGATGTGGAAAAACCTCCAGATGGATTGCCACGTAGGTTTAGTGGTAGGACTGTGTGTGTGGTCCTAAGAACATGTGCGTGTTCTTACTGATAAAATTATTTAAACGGCCCAAGCATGATTTGTGCCCATTGTGCACAATTCGCGCTCATGTTTCTCTCGTTGGGAAATTAAATTGGAGCTAGAGAGGAGGAAGAAATGGAGGAAGAAAGGGAGGATCTAGGTATGTCACATTTTTCTTAATTTTAATCCAATTTAGTCATTCCAATTTAGTATTTTTCTCCCAATAATATAAATTAAAAAAATATATATAATTTTGTATTTTAAATAAAAAAGGAACCTAATTTACATGCCATGGATTTTAAATTGCAGCATATATAATACAATGGAACCCCAAGACAATTTAAACCGCTTAGAAGAAAACCAAGAATATCAAAACCCCAACCCACCACCACCACACAATGTAAACACTGAAATTGATGAGGGGTTGGCTATATTACGAACGCTTGAGGAAAAATTAAGGGAGACTAGAGAGCCTATTAGAGTCTCCTTGGCCACTTATTTGTACATCATTGTGCAGTCCATTACAAGTGCCCAAGGGAAATTGACCTATATTTTTTATTATAGGGAAATAATGTACGAGTACTATATCACTAGTTTGGATAGAAACCAAGTCAAAGAACTAGGCATTTCAAAACAAAAAATATCATCTATTTTTAGGGATCCTAGAAATGGACAAGAACTACCATTGACTAGGAAACAAATATTCATTGACTAGTGCATCCATCCCCAGATTAATCAAAACTGGATGGATAGGTGGTATATGGTTTTTGATAAACCTCCCTGAAATAATAGGGAGATGCCCTTATATTTTCTGAGGAAATTATGGGCTGAGTTTATTATGGGTAAGAATCTCAACTACTTTTACATTGGTGACTTCCATGGGGTGGGTCGAGGGTCTGCATAGGACCAAGAGCATGCAAAGTGTGACCTCATTCACCCAGGAAAAGGCCTGACCCCCTACTCAATATACTCTTGTTGCAGAGAACTTGCAACATGTACAACTATCCATCTCATCATTGACTCGTAGCCTAGTGCAACATGATAGATTTGTTGCACTATCTCGGCAGGAGGTGCCTGAGTGACATTGATAGAGGGGTTGGAGTGTCAGCATGCAAACGAGAGTATAGTGAGGTGAGGGAACATGGAAATAGCATTCATCCATTTGAACCTCACAGATGCTTGAGTTGTGTGCAGACATGCTATGAGATTATAGAGTCAAGTGGACATCATAGCTTCATGGAGGAGGTTAGTATCTTAACCCTCTCTATTTTCCTCATCATTATATATTTATTTTTCATTTTGTGTGTGTGTGTGTGTGTGTGTGTGTGTTTGTATATATTTGATTGTATGTTGTTTTGCAGTTGTTGTGTCCCAACAACATACCCTCTATGCCTATGGATGCATTAGTGCCTAGCCCCACCACTGATGCAACAGTAGAGGAAACATGTTCATTGGGTGCATCGTACACATAAGTATGTATCACATTTGATATATTAAGAATAATCATTTGTTTATTTTATGACATCCTCAAATTTCTTATATGTTCTTGTGTTTCTATAGGAATTGGCACCAGGCGATGTCATGGATTGTCCATCTAGTATGGACAAGTCACCAACGTCACAAGTAACATGTGTAAATTTAAATATAATATAATTCTTGAATTTTTTGTGTTTATGTTTTTTAATTTTACTATTTGGTACTAATAGTTCAATTTTATTCATATGTATGCAGGCCACTGATATATTTTATAGGTATAGTAGTATTTCACCCCTTGGGGCACTTGGTCATTGCTTCTGGGTTACCTTTCTCTAGGCTCAGGGTGTTGGAATCACTTGTATATCTTGTGAGGGTCCATCACAACCCACTTGTCAGCTACCCACCCCCACCACCACTTTCGACCCCATTGACAGAGACTACCACAATAGAGGTTGTCTTAGGGAAGTTTGTTCAACCTAGTGCTCCCTAGTGAATATCCATCGATGCATGATATATTCACAGTGAGATAATGCATTCATGATAATATTTTATGTTTCATGAATTTGTTTTTATGCATATTTGTTTAATTTTCTTGACTTCATCCTTGTAACTGATGCAGGGTGGCATTACAGAGCGATTGGGGTCATGGAGGAGGTTAACACCCTCACGATTGATAGTTTCGTATGTAGTGAGTTGTCTTAGGTTAAATTACAAAGCATCATTTTGTATGTCTATTAATTCATTGATGAAAAAACTTATAACACTATTTATTCTTTATGTAGTCTCTAGAGCATCGAAGCATGTCCATGCATAGAACCTCTCTAGGTGCATCCTCGAGTAAGAGAAGAAATATATATTTCTAGGATGCTCTTGAGGGTGGTGAGGGTGGTTGTTATCAATGAAAAATTGTCTACAACATTGCACACAAATGGTTAAGGAAAAACATCAATGCCAACAAAAAATAGTCCACCTACAACACTGAAATGCATTCAAAAGGAAAAAAAATATAGAATTGTGTCAAAAATTGACATGCGCAGATTCACCAAAGGAAGCACGAGCACAGTGCATAGTGTGCGCGAGCCAACACAACCCTCAATGTGCACAATGCACCAAGTGCGTGATTGTGTACAAGAAAATCTACGCACTTCTATGAACGATGCATTTATGGATCTTGTCGGCCCCTCAACCACTTATGGACCAGCTCTGAACATGATTTGACCCTCATATATGAACAAAACATGGATGGGAGGTTGGTCAAGGACTAGAGGGTGCCCTAAAAGGCCCCTTGTTCACACTATGAACCAATTACATTTTTCATTGAATAAATGCTATAAATAAGAGCGATGGGTGCACTAAGAAACCAAGATCTTCATAGTATTGTTATGCTACAAGAATTCTCCCTTGAGAATCCTATTTTCTCTTTGGAGCCTTCAAGCACCATTGCAATAGTCCATTTGATCCAAAAAGGATCCAGAGAAGGCTAAGAATAACTCAGAACTCATAGAGGAAGCTCAGAACACTCAGAATGGATTCAACAGATAGAGAAAGGGAAAAAATTCAAAGTTCCAAAAAATCAGTGAAAATAACATGATCACGAAGAGCACGTCTCAATATTTCTAACGGTGCAAATGGCTTGTTAAATGAAGTTACGGTTTGAAAGATATTCACGGTAAAAGATGCGATCAACTAGAACCAGTCAGCAGGGAACACATCATCATCCGTACTGTTGACGTCAGCATGACATCAACAACTGATATGGTAAGGTGACATCATTGTATGGATGATGACGTCAACATGCCACGTGGTAGAACCACAGAATGCCATGTTTCACCCACCGGTGGAATTTTTAGGGGTCCATATGGACCAATAGAAAAGTGCCACATGGCACCCCCAGGAAACGCCACGTGGCACCACCCAAGGAGCGCCATGTGTCAGTACGATAGTGACAGGGTGAGTCATGTTAGCATACAAGAAGGAAAATCAGTAGGTGCCACGTGGCCCAATCATGGGGTGACACGTGGAATCCCGAGAATTCCCAATGTTAGCTCGTGAAATATTTTTGTTTTAAAAAATGAATTGGCAGGTCTGCCAAATCTGGTGGACCATGCCAAAAATATACATTCGTTAGTGGATTTACTAGCGGTCCGCTAAACATAGCGAAGTTTCAAACAATGGATAAATATATATGTTAACCACTACCAAAAACGGAGCCCGACGGGTCCGACCCCGGAACCTCCGACTAGTACAAAGACTTTAAAACTTCGCTCTAACCAATGCACCAAGGGGTGTGCCTTGGTACATCCACCACCTTTAATATTTAAGAATTCGGATTCAGACAGTGTTGTCCTTTGAATAAGTTTTGAGGAAACATTGGTCGTGTTTGACCACTTTTGGGACTTCAATAGGCTGGTCGAAGATGGAGCACCCAGGAAGAGCTAAGATCACGGGATCTCACTTATTTTGTGGGCTTGTGGACCCAGCGAAGGGTTTACTAGGGTTTATGTAATGGGTTATGGGATGTTGGACCATGGGTTTACCCATGATTAGGCCTTTTTGTAAATGTATAAATAAGTATCTAAGCGATGTAATAAGCTTGGTTGGCTATGTGCACAATATCTTGTAAGTGTTAATGTTGGATTAGTGCAAGAGGTTGTAAGTTGCTTTGTGCAAACAGACTGTGTAGATTGAGGCTCTGTGCCTTGACCTAATTTTGGGAAGGAGGATCTGGCGCACAATGCACAGATCTCCTGTCCTCTATAGATTTTGGCTCAGTGGCTTTGTGCACATGAGATATTGAATGTAAGAATACTGAACACTAATAAAGAATAAGAAGAAGTTGGTGGACGTAGCCCCACACTGGGGTGAACCACGTATATCATGTGTCTTGATGAGCTTTGTGCGATGTGAATTATGATGTTTATCTACTTAGTGTTGTTGTTATAATGTATGATGAATGCATATGATGTTGTTTCTTAGTGTTTGATGGTATTAAATATAAACGAATGCTAGATCTGAGATAATTCTATGTGCTAAGTGATTGAAAGTGCTTGATCTTTATTATTACTACGTTGATCTGTAATAAGGGTTTAATATGCGATGTGAATGAGACTCATGAACTAATGAATATTGTTGTCTAAGTGATATTCTAAGTGTTGTAATCACAGATCTTTGTTCCAGCTTGGTTGTAGACACTTGAGTCCTACAACCCCCCGTGCCTCTACCTCCGGTGATACTTCATCTACTTCGCAGGTGTCTCCGAAAGGGCCGGTAGTTAGAGTTTTTTTGGTGCGTTGTTGAAGTGTTGAACCCTGGGTCTACCCCTGTGCCAACAAATGGTTTCGTTTTTGGGACCTGAAACTATGATTGCTAGGAACTGAAGAAAAGATAAAGCTCTGTGCGTAGATATGTTGTTCTAGTGCGCAATATTCTAATTGACTTGCGAAGCTCTGTGCTAAGAAAGAAACCCAATCTGAAGAAAATAGGTAAGATCTTGAAAGAGGTAAAGATTTATGATTTGATAAGATTAAGATAAGTGGAATTTTTTGTTCCGAAAATATGAATCTAGGTGTGTTTGATAGATTATGTCCTAGTCTGAAAGCTAGGGTACAGTTAGAAGAAAGAGTTGATCTAAATAAATTTGATAGAAATAGAGAAAGATATGTTATTCCTATGAATTGAAATAATTTTTGGACTAATAAGTGGATGGAGGAACCTAGAAAGAATTTTTGCAGATTGCAGGTCCATCACTATGATCCTAGTGCGCAGTATGGGAAAGGTTGGGGCTCGTTTAAAAGAAAGAGAGGATTGACACTGTGTTATAATTGCACAAGACTGGGACATCTTGCTAAGGAATGCCCTGATACAGGTCCTATTTGTCTTTATTGTAAATTTATTGGTCATGAGGTTAAGGATTGTCCAAGAATGATTGCTAAAGTTGAAAAGATGAACATGAGACAAGAAAACTATGAAGAAATTCAAGAGGCTAAGAGCATGTTGGGGAATCATAAAGAGAAAGAGTTAGGGACTATGTTAGTACAGTTAAAAGAAGTAATGGATGATCACAAAAACATCAATTTACCAGAGATCCTAAAATAAAAACAACGCATAGTTACAAGAATAGAAGACTTCGACATAGATTGTGTATTGGATGAAGAAACACATGTGAATATTATGTGTTGGCCCTTGACCAAGTTTTGAGGAAAAATTGGTCATGTTTGACCATTTTTGGGACTTCGACAGGCTAGTCGAAGATGGAGCACCCAGACGGAGCGAAGATTGTGGGATATCACCCATTTTGTGGGCTTGTGGACCCAAAAAAGGGTTTCTAGGGTTTATGTAACGGGTATGGGATGTCGACCCATGGGGTTACCCATGTTTTAGGCCTTTGTGTAAATGTATAAATAAGTAGCTAAGTGATGTGAGAAAGAGATCTAGATTCGGTATTGGATATGTGCATAGTATGTTTGGCTTAGTGCAAGGGATTGTAAGTTTCTTTGTGTGATATGGTTGTGTAAAGTAAGGCTTTGTGCTATCAAGGAGTTGGCTCTGTGCCTTGACCTGATTTTGAGGAAGGTGGATCTAGTGCGTTGTGTGCAGATCACCTATCTAGTGAGAAGTTGGCCTCTGTGGCTTTGTGCACGGGAGAAAATGAATGTAAGGAGATCGAAGACTAATAAAGAAGAAGAAGAAGTTGTTGGATGTAGCCCCACATTGGGGTGAACCACATATATCCTGTGTCTTGATATGCTTTGTGCAATGTTGTTTATGTGATTATTTTCTTAGTGTTTTTGATGTTATGTATAATGAATGCATATGATGGTGTAGCTTAGTTATTAATGATGTGAATGAATGTTATATCTGATCTAATGCTATGCTCTAAGTGATGGAAATTACTCAATCTGTATTGTTACTACGCTGATTTGTAATAAGGGTTTAACCTGCGATATGAATAAGCCTCAAGAATTCATGCATGTTGTTGGATAAGTGATTTTTTAAGTATTGTAATCACAAATTTGTGTCCTAGCTTGGTTGTAGACACTTGAGTCCTATAACCCCCCTGCCTCTACCTCGGGTGAGACTTCATCTGCTTCACAGGTGTTGCTGAAAGGGCTGATAGTTAGGGTTTTGTTGGTGCGTTGTTGAAGCATTGAACCCTAGGTCTACCCTTGTGCCAACATTATGCCAGAAAGCACTTGGGAAATTTTGGGAAGGCCTGCTATGATACCTTAATTGGGAAGGATAAGATTGTTTAAAGGAAAGATGATAACCCTATGTGGAAGAGTTACTAATATACCTATGATTTCTCATGAAACATCAACTGAAGAAGAATTTTATGTCATTAAATTTGTTGAGAACAATGCTCATTTTCCACTTTTATTAGGAAAGAATTGGATTGAGAAGGATCAGATCAGAAGGAAAGAAGAGGAGGAAGCTACAGAACATAAAAAGAAAGAACTAAGGGACTTCATAACCAGAAAAATAGAGCGACTGATAAAAGAACAAGAGGATAAGTCGAAGCAACAAAGGGCAAGAGAATTAGTTGTCGAAGTTGAAAGAATGCAGGAAGGCATGGAGAACCTGTCCATGCATGAAAGAAGTATAGCCACCCCGAAAATAGTAAGAGAAGGGACATTAACCTTAGAATCTGTAAGAGAACATCAACAATGCGAAGTACTTGCACCAGGAGAGAATAAGAATACAAATGGGAAGAGGATTCTAGAAAGTGTTAGAGAAGCTCAAATCACAGGAAAGAAGTCCAGGAAGCTCAATAGGAAGAAAGTTAAGCTAGAAAAACTACAGGAAGCTACATAGAATAGAAGGAATACTTCGTAGGAGGAAGATCTACAGAACTTGAACCTCACCGGAATATCAGAACCACACAGAATGGGAATTCACCATGGCGAAGTTCTATGACCATTGGAGGTGCCCCAACTGTTAGAGTGATGCCCCAGAATGGCTAGAAAATGAAGTTATGAGTGAATGGACCGTTGAGACCACACCATAATGGATAGATTCGCATTGATGGCCACATTCCTTCCCATTGGAGGAATCCATTACAACACTTTCTTATTTAACCCGTCGGACGCTACATCGGGACTACTTTTTGCCACCCATCATTATCCAAACTACCAGAGAATTGATTGTATATCGCATTGGGATTTCTAGACCTCACCATCTGTTGGATTACCTCGCTTATCCGTTCACCTACCCGATCTATTTGTCTACAAGTGTGGATGTCGGGTGAACCTAGCGCATTAGAGATATATGTTGGGGAGATCCTTATGAAGATAATGGTAGATAGATAGTTTTCTGTAGGAATACAAGTGTCATCGACTGGGGGACTGCAAGCATCCCCTTTGACTGGATGTCATTCTAGCCATGCTAACCCCGTGATTGAGAAAAGAAGTAAGAATCACGATGATTTGGCTAATGCGAAGTAGATCTTGTCGGTCTTACCAGATTACATACTGCCTTTGGCTAGCACGATTAAATAAGACAACATCCAAAGTGATTTTGAGTATAAGTTGATCACTGTGTACATCCCAAAGGGGATACACATAGTTGGAACCTTGTTGGGATAGATCCTAGCTTTGAAGAACAATTACTTTAATATCGGCGACAGAAAGAAATACGCCATGCTTGTGCCCCATAGGTATTTGATGAAGATGACTGGGAAGAAGCCACGCATAGTCTCCCAGCCATGGATTAAGGAGCTTGCGCAGTCCACGATACTGAATGTAATGAAGATCCCTCACTTTGGCTGACATTGGGAGGTTAATGATTGCATTAAGCTCCTATTTTCTTGTTACCATGGAGGATATATGTGGCTTGACAAACACATTACCATGGATCCAACATTGATCTACTTGATTACAGGACTAAGCATGTAGGGAATGGACCCTCAACAGTTCTACCCAAGGAAGACTTCAGATCACTCCCTGGCACAACGCATAAAGGAGGATTATGGTGATGTACAAAATGGAAAGCGAGGATACAAGGTAGCCTTTATCCAGGATGGCGCAGTGTGCCTCACTTTCCAACTTATAGCTGGAAGCTTGTTAGAAAGAACTGTCTGAAACAGGTCACTGGGTTCGTAGTAGACCTCGTTGGGAAGTGCGTGGAGGGGATGCAAATGAACTGGGTGAGTTACCTCATCAACAAGCTCGTGAAAGACTATCGCTTAGCGCACAATCAGGGGTATGAATTCCATTTCAGCTGGTTACTTGTATTAATTGCATTTGTCACTTGGCATATGTCTGAAGGAGTGACATTTCCAGAAGTTGTGTCATTGGAGTCATTGGCCAGAAGGTTATCCACCTTGTGGTATACGAATGACATGTCGAAGCAGTGGCAGTCGAACATTATGTTCCATGCCTACTACCAGCAACTGAATCATTCTATTGTGGAATTCCTATGCATGACCCTGAGCACATTACTCTAGTACAGACCACTAGAAAAGTTTCGCACAGATTAACACTTTATCTATATCATTGCGCGCAAGGATGAGAGAAAGGAGAAGTTACAGTCCTATTATAATTTGATCGATGAAGACATGGAGGAAATCAAAAAATAATGGTTGGAAGAGTTCCTTGTACCGACAGAAGATGAAGAGCTCTCTGATGTGGACATCATAGGAAGCCTCTTGGTCACCAGGGTTGAGCATGTCGGGCAGAGAAACACAAAGAAAAAGAAGAAAAAGGTAGAAGTCCAGCATATAGAAATTGATGAGGAGGAAAACGCCTCTGCAGAAGATGGATTTGGCTCACCAGAAGGAGGAGGAGAAAACCAAGGAAATGGACAAGGAGGAGGGGATGATGGACAAACGCAAGAAGAAGGAGAAGCTACACTATTGAAGGACCCCCCTACTGAGGCAGAAAAATCAAATAAAAGGAAGGTTTCCCCGTAGAAACCTTCGACAAGAAAGAAGACGTGCACCAGTAAGCCCAAGATGAAGGCCACACTCATAGAAGATGACGTCAATCTAATCATCGGAGTCATTGAGGATGCTTCAGAGGATATCTTGCAGCGATATATTGGAGCAAATAAGGAGACGTTGTATGAAAGAATAGAGAAGGAACTGAAGGAGATACAACAAGCCATCCATTCGAGCCACGTAGTACCTACTACACCTCTTTCATTGAATATTACAGAATTGGGGGATGAGCCTGCCCAATTACGAAGACTAACATATGAAACAAAGGCTCGTCTTCAGAAAGTCCAAGAAGAAAAGGAACAAGCTACAAAAGTATTGAAGCAAGAAAATGAGGAGGTCTTAGAGAAACTACAAGTTTCACAGTCCTGCGTAAGCGCCTATGAGAAGGAGAAGGATAAAATTCGGGCGATGTTCGAGGAGGACAATGCAAAGATACAGAAATAAAAGGACCAGCTGCTCACACAGCAGACTGTGGTCAAAGAAGCAGTGACTAAATCACTTCTCTCTGTGCCAGGCTTGGCATGGGGAGAACAAGAGTCAGTCGAGATTCAAGTGGGGAAGCTCACTGAGGCCATTCAATAGCTTCAAGAATGGGTAACAGAATTGGATCTTCAAGCAGTACGTAGCACTCCATAGGAAGTGCACGACTAAAGGGAGGAAGCTGCTAAGAACGTTGTTGGAAGGATCAAGGTCCTCACCTTAGAATGTAAGTAGTTGAGTGATCGAAGTGCGCAAACTTATGAATGCCTCACAGAATATCCAGAGATGAGGAAACTAGATGCGCATCTCTAGGAGGCACAACAACATGCATCCACCGTGCAGGTGCAAATGAAGCTACCTGTTGTGGTCGAGTGAATGAAGATATCAAAGGAGCATCACGCAGTATAGCAGCAGATTACTGCCATCCAGAGAAGAGTCATGGAAGTTACATAGAGACTACAGTCGGTGCAGGACGAAGCTTGCACAGTATTTGAAGAGATTGAAGGACAAGGCTCACAGCTATACCAAGTGGTTACAACAGTGGAACAATGCCTAGAAGGGCTTGTTATAGAGAAAATGATTTAGGAATTCATCGAGTAGGAGGCTTTGGCGAAGAATCAAGTCAAGGAAGCTCGAGCTAAGCTCAAGGCCTTTGAAGGAGCGTTTCCCATATCTAAGTGACTCAGGATGAGTCATAGGTGAGTGTTGGGGGACTGTTGGACCTTGACTAATTTTTGAGGAAACATTGGTCATGGTTGACCACTTTTGGGACTTCGACAAGTTGGTCGAAGATAGAGCACCCAGGTGGAGATGAGATAGCGGGATCTCACGTTTTTTGCGATCTTGTGGACCCAACAAAGTGTTTACTAGGGTTTATGTAATGGGTTATGGAATGTCAGCCCATGGGTTTACCCATGATTAGGCCTTTTTGTAAATGTATAAATAAGTATCTAAGCGATGTAAGAAGCTTGGTTGGCTATGTGCACAATATGTTGTAAGTGTTAATGTTGGCTTAGTGCAAGAGGTTGTAAGTTGCTTTGTTCAAACAGACTATGTAGAGTGAGGCTTTGTGCCTTGAACTGATTTTGGGAAGGAGGATTCCGTGCACAACACACAGATATCCTGTCCTCTGCGGAGTTTGGCTCTGTGGACTTTTTCATAGGAGCGACTGAATGTAAGAATATTGAAGACTAATAAAGAACAAGAAGAAGTTGGTGGATGTATCCCCACACTGGGGTGAACCACGTATATCTTGTGTCTTCATGAGCTTTGTGTGATATGAATTATGTTGTTTATCTACTTAGTGTTGTTGTTATAATGTATGATGAATGCATCTGATGTTGTTTCTTAGTTCTTGAAGGTATTAACTATAAATGAATACTAGATCTGAGCTAATGCTATGTGCTAAGTGATTGAAAGTGATTGATCTTTATTTTTACTGTGTTGATCTGTAATAAGGGTTTAATCTGCGATGTGAATGAGACTCGTGAACTAATGCATATTGTTTTCTAAGTGCTCTACTAAGTGTTGTAATCATAGATCTGTATCCCATCTTGGTTGTAGACACCTGAGTCCTACAGCCCCCCCTGCCTCTACCTCGGGTGAGACTTCATCTGCTTCGCAGGTGTCACCAAAAGGGATGGTAGTTAGGGTTTTGTTGGTGTGTTGTTGAAGCGTTGAACCCTGGGTCTTCTCCTGTGCCAATAGACAGATCCGGGGGAAAGGTGTGCGACTGTATTGTACAATCTGACACATATTTCGAGATAGATTCTATCATAATTGCAGTTACAGAGGGCACAAAAAATGAGACATGATTTCTCTTGGGCCTGGGAGTGCCAGAGTCGTATCGGAGTGTGGAGACAATCATTTTGGGGTAATTCGATGCCACAAACCCAGTGGTGATGTTTATTTTCTGATCTGAGCATTATTTATATAGTTTTATTTCAGAATGAGATATATTCATGTATTTTCCAAATTCTATTGTTGAGTTAATAAAAGAGCATACCCATTTGATAGTAGGACCCGGAGACATAGTCCACCAGGGACTAACTCCATTATCAAGTTTTTGTGTTCAGATATGATGCTTATGTCTCTTCATTTCTAATTTTTCCCTTCTTTAATGGTGCACTTTAATTTATGCTCATTTAATACAATTCTTTATAAGTCACGATGAAAAGATCCCAGATCATGTTGGTATCAGAGCAGTCATATTTGAATTGAATTGTTGAGTGTGAATGCTTACTAGGGCCAAGCATAAGCAGGGTGAAGGAACTCTAAAGACTCTCAATCCCGAAGTTGGTCGTGTATCTAGAAGGAAGAAAATGGCAGAAGAGGACAAGCGTGATGAACAAGATAAAAACTTTCACATGGTCTGCTATCACATGTCATAAATGGTTGAGTGAATGTATGGCTATTACGAGAAGAGGATGAACAAGAAAGGGAAGAAAAATGAAGTACATGCAGATGATGGTTCTTTGGTAAACCAAGGGTTTGGAGGAGATCCTCCTGAGCCTCCATATTCACCTTCGATTCCTAGTTCTTCTTCCTCTGAGCATTCTCATCATTCTCATCATTCTAGCCATAAAGCCTCTTTTAAGAAACCATTATTAAAGCTAGATGCAAAATTTTCTTTACCTATGTTTTATGGAGATGCTAATCCAGAAAATCTAGATAATTGGATCTGATAGGTTGAAGTGTATTGCCGATTCCATCATATTGATGAAGAGGAAGTTAAAATGTAACTGGATTCTCTTCGGTTGGAAGGCACTGCTCTCGTATGGTGGGAGAGAAAGATTCAGGACAAAAGTAAGTGTGGTAAGATTATTTCCTCTTGGTCGGAATTTAAATCAATGATCAGGAAGAAATTTTATCCATTAGGGTATTTACATAAAGAAATGATGGAATGACAAACGTTAAGGCAAAGTAAGGAAAACATTGTACAACGTTTCATAGAAGAATTTAGGAAGAAATCTCTTGCATTGAACATTCCTTTACATTCTTATGAGACTTTAATGAAGTATATTGGAACACTTCATAATTATATTCGACATACTTTTCTCTTTTTTAACCCCACTAGTCTTGACGAAGTTTGTGTGCAAGCCACTCACCTAGAGAATAGGGGGAAACATGTTCAAGAAGATCCCACAAAGAAACCTTCCAATATACCATGGAAGACTTTTAAGAAGTTTAAAAGGAAGGACAAGAAGACCACTACAGTGACAAGAGAAGGAGGAAAACCATCTTGCACTTATTGCAAGAAGAGTAGTCACGATGAAGAACATTGTTGGAAACTGCATCCGGAGAAGAAACCAAAATAGTTCGATGGAAAGGGGAAGACAAAGACTGTTGCTACAGTACAACAAGATCTTGGTTCCAATTCAGGAGATGAAGGAAAGATCACAATGGTTGGAGTACAAGGTAAAGACTCTCTTCATGCTAGTTCTAGTTCCAATGATGAATCTCATGTTGATAAATGAAAGAGGAATGAGTTATTTCACACAAGAGTTGTATCTAAGAATACTAAGATAGATACATTATTTGATCCAGGTTCCCAAGTAAACTTAATATCTGAAGCACTTGTCAAGAAAATGGGTCTTGAAATGAAACCACATTCGAAACCTTATCCTCTTGGTTGGGTATGCGACAAAGAAAAACTTAATGTCACCAAACAATGTAGGATAAGATTTGTTATTGCTTCAAAATTGATTGATGAAGTTGATTTGGATGTTGTACCACTTGATATATATGGCATAGTGTTGGGAAGTCTTTATATTTATGATAGAAAAGCAGTCTTCTTTCGACATGAGAACAAATAACACCTTACTAAGGGGGGAGTGGAATATATTGTTAGAGCTCACAACATGAGGGTAAATACAACACTTGTTAGTGCAAGGCAAATGAAAAGATGCATAAACACTAATAAGAGACATGTACTCATGGTCATCAGAGAGAAAGATGTCGGGACATCTAACGTTTTCCAAGGGTGTGATCCATCTCATAAAAAGGAATTAATTGATATTGTTTCTAGGTATGATGATATTTTTTAGGAACCAGATGGATTACCTCCTAAGAGGGAAATCCAACATGATATACATCTTCAGAAGGATTCTCCTTTTCCTAATGTGGGAATGTACAGGATGTTAGTTGTGGAGATGACAAAGATCAAGAAGTAGGTACAGGGCTTATTGGATCAAGGGGTCATCAGGCCCAGTTCATCTCCTTTTTTTTCTTCGATCACGATGGTGCCAAAGAAGGATGGCACATGGAGAATGTGTGTCGATTATCGGGCCTTAAATAAAATCACGGTGAAAAATCGATACCCTCTTCCTCATATAGATGATTTACTTGATCAATTGAATAATGTTGTCTATTTCATTAATTTGGATTTGCGCAGTGGATATCATCAAATCAGAGTCACAGAACAGGATGGATAAAAAAATGCCTTTAAAACCAAACATGGATTGTTTGAGTGGTTGGTTATGTCGATTGGGATTTGTAATTCTCCAACAACTTTCATGCATGTGATGAATGATGTATTCGGGCCTTTCATAGATGACTTTGTGATTGTATATTTAGATGACATTCTTGTTTTTAGTGGGACATGGGATGAGCATGTGAGGCATGTAAAGCAAGTATTGGATACTTTGCAAAGGGTGAAGTTATATGTAAAATTTTCTAAATGTGAATTTGTCAAGACCACACTTGTATACTTAGGTCATATTGTAGGAGGAGGACAATTGAAAATTGACCCTTCCAAAATTGATGTAATTGTAAATTAGCCTGAGCCAAAAAGTGTAACCAAAGTTCGAAGCTTCTTAGGTGCAATCCATTATTGGAGGAGATTCATTCCCAATTTATCCTTCATAGTAGCTCCTCTGCATGCCTTAACCAGTGTGAAGGACACTTTTCAGTGGGAAGGAAAGAAACATAAATATTTCGACACTTTGAAAGGGAATATCAGTATCGCACCAGTATTAGCACTATCGAATGTTCAATAGCCATTTTATATCGAGGCAGATGCCAGCGGATACGCCATGGGTGCAGTACTTATGAAATATCATAAGCCTATCTGTTACCACTCAGAAAATTTTAACCAAGCTATTGTTAACTATCCTACATATGATAAAGAGGTGTATGCATTAGTCCAGAGTGTAAAGAAATGGAAGAACTACTTGTTAGGGAAGGAAACCATTATACATACAGATCACCAACCCTTACAGTATCTTCAAGCACAAACCAAATTGCAATAATCTCGACACTACAGGTGGATGGATTTTCTACAACAGTTTCACTTGGTAATCAAGTATAAGAAGGGTACAAGTAACAAGGTAGTTGATATGCTTTCTAGACCTCCTATTGTTGCTTCTATTATTTTGAAGAATGCTTCTTTATCTCATGATAGCTATATAGAAAAATATGTCATCTATGAAGATTATAAAGAAGTATATACGAAGCTAACCCTTGTTGCACAGGTAGAGAAATATTGTCTGCATGGAAAGTTACTTTACCATATTGGAAAGCTATGTATTCCTACAAGTGAACGAGTCCATGTAATACAAGAATCTCATACTTCTCTTGTGTCTGGGCATTTTGGGGTAGGAAAAACTATGGCTCATTTACAGAGGTTTTGTTACTGGCCTCAAATGAAAGCAATTGTAACTAAATATGTAAAGGGGTGTGTGATGTGTTCTACTTGTAAGCCCATTAATAGAAAATTGGGGCTATACTCACCCCTTCCTGTTCCATCCCATCCATGGAAAAGTATATCCATGGATTTTGTATGAGGTTTACCCATGACCAAAGGGGTTCATTATTATTTGTATGTTGTAGTGGATAGGTTCAAAAAAATGTGTATCTTAATGCCTTGTAAAAAGAAGATCACTACTGAGCAGACTGCTAATCTCTTCTTTCAGCACGTTTGGGTTCACTTTGGATTACCCACATCTATCATCTTGGATCGAGATACTCGATTCCTTGGAGACTTTTGTACTAGCTTGTGGAATATGATGGATACCAAATTGAAGAGGAGCACTACTTTCCATCCACATACCAATGAAAAGACAGAGGTGGTAAACCAAACAATGGTACTATTTATTCAAGGCTACTGCAGAAAGCGTCCCAAGGTATGGGATGAACATATACCCTATGTACAACATGCATACAACCGAGCTTTACATTAATCCAATCAGAGTTCATATTTTGAGACATTTTTTGGGTACTTACCAAAGGTTCCTTTGGAATTTATGTACGGGAGAGATGTCGATGTAAATGAAGATCGAACAGAGGACAAAGTCTACAATTTACTCCAGAGGATTTAGTAGATACACCAGGCAGTCAAGGAATATTTGGAGAAGAGTCAAGAAAAATATAAATCTTAGCACGACAAGCATAGGGTTGATCATCAGTTCCAGGTTGGAGACCAGGTATGGCTTCACATCAACAAGGAGAGGTTGAAGGGTGAAGGTAAGAAACTCAAGCCCATTTGTTATGGACCCTTCACTATCTTAGAGAAAAGAGGTACCAATGATTTTTGTATGGATCTTCTGCCTTATATGCAAATTTACTCAGTTGTGAATGTTGAGAACTTGAAACTTTTTTAGCCTCCCATGATCATGGAACAAGATGAGGAAGTTTCAATTCCATCAGTTGATGAGTTTGCATGATCTGGATTTTATGAGAAGAACGAAACAAATACAAATTATTAACAGGTTCTTAACACAAAATAACAGAGATACAGTAAAACTGGTTTTCTATTCAATAAGGAAATAAGTTGAAACTATAAAATGCAGCGGAAACAAGCTTGTTGGAATGGTGGCAGCTTGTCTCTGAGAAGAGATGTGATGGTTGCGCTCATTTGAAAGAAGATGATTACAATGAGGATATGAAGAAATTTTTACAATAAACAGGAATGCCAAAAACCATAGACATCCAAAAATCTAACCCTAGGAGATGAAGCGCCAAAAGTCATGTGGGCCCCGTTTGGGTAAGTTAGTACATCAACTTCTCGGGGTTGTAAATTTTGCATACGATATCCGTTTTAGGCGTATGATAGCCCATTGGAAAGGTATCATAAAGGAGATTCATTTTGGGGGAAATTTCAAAGGAATTTCCATATTTCTCCCCCTTTTCCAAAAAAACATCGTTTAGGGCCTCAAAACGGCTCCGAAAGTGAAAAACTGCTAAAAATAATAAATTACCAAAATTGTGAGAAAACTGTTTTGAGCCAGTTGGAAAATGTGGGTGGCCATAGATATCCATATGGATCAATCCTCCCTCCTTAGGAAGCAATGGTATCCATTGTGTTGAGTTCCCCCATTAGATGAGGAAATTTCTGCTGAATTTGGCCCCGGGTGAGCCACTTGCCTTGGTGCAGGAACTGCCTTACTTTGACGACTCAATAAAGCTGGATCCTTTGTTGTCGAGTGCCCTTGATCTGTGTGTCCACAATATGATCACTGGATTCCTGTTGTATGCATTTTGGATTTATCTCTGTTGGTGTCAGTTGTTCTGCTACTTCTGAGGTGTCCAATAATGGTGGGAAATAAGGGCGAAGGAGATCCACGTTGAACACTGGGTGCAGACTAAGGAAAGGAAGAATGTTGAGCTCAAAAAAATTATTCCCCATAGACTTGGTGATGGTGTACAACCCATAATGGAGTGGGAGAAGCTTCCGATGGGGTCTTGTAAGGCGTTCTTTCTGCAATTGCAACCAAAATTTGTCTCCCACCTGAAACATATGTGGCACCCGATGTTGATCATGGCGTTGATTGTACTTGTCATTGGACTTCTGTAGGATATCCTGAACCTGTTGTAGGATGTGCTAGATCCACTCAATGAATCGGGTGGCTTTGTCAGCTTCAGTTGGAGCAGGATATGAGTCGGTTGAGGTGACCGCAAGGGGAAGGTCAACATCTATGGGACCCAATGGTTGGAATCCCAAGCCCACCTGAAAGGGGTTGTTTCCGGTTGAGATATGCAGGGATCGATTGTAGATATGCTAGACATAGGGAAGGCTCTCATCCCATGTGTGAGGGTGATTTTAATTATACATGCAAAGGATATACACAATCATTCAATTTACGACTTCGGTTTGTCCATTTGTCTAGGGGTGGAAGGTTGTGGATTTGGTGAGCTTGGTGTCCAATAGTGACCAGAGGCTCGACCAGAATGTGATGATAAATCGACTGTCCCAATCTAAGAACATGGTTTGTGGGATTCCAAAATATACCCAGACTCGTTCAAAGGAGATCTTGGCAGTGGCCTTTGTTGTGATGTTCTTCTTCCAGGCAACCAGAATCGCCATCTTAGAAAA
Organism: Picea engelmannii; assembly: GCA_009831015.1. Taxonomy (NCBI): domain Eukaryota; kingdom Viridiplantae; phylum Streptophyta; class Pinopsida; order Pinales; family Pinaceae; genus Picea; species Picea engelmannii. Next base: position 294,904 of record ML815803.1, read on the forward strand.
GCGATCAACAACAAAAAAAACACAGTCATTTCCCCGCTTGGTGGATGGGAGGCCCAACATGTAGTCCATTGATATGGATTCCCATGGCCTGTCAAGAGTAGGAAGAGGGGTGTACAGGCCATGTTTCTTAGTGGTTGGTTTGGAAATAACACAGGCAGTGCAGGACCTGATATAATTGTTGACCTCCTGTCAAAGTTTTGTCTAGTAGAAATGTTTTTGTAGCATTGCCACTATATTTTCGACGTCTAAGTATCCTGCCAACCAACTGTAGTGGGATTCCCAGATCATATTCACTCACTCGCTTGATGGAACATAGATATGGCCCAGCCGACACAAAAACCCATCCTGAAGATGGAAATTATCAACAACTGTGTTTGCACCCAACATTTGGTAGGTGGTGGCGAAGTCTGGGTCTGTCTCATATATTTGCAGCCATCTAGAGGTCTCATGACCACAAGATTCTAGCACTATGGTGAGTGTCATGACTGGAGGTCTGTTGAGGCAATCAATGATGTGATTGGTGATTTTCATTTTATACTTGATGTTGAGGTGGAATTGTTGCAAGTATATGGACCACTTTTGATGGCGGTCATTCTGCAATTTTCCTTGTGTCTGCATGAACTGTAGTGTTTTATGATCAGTGTGGATGACTCTCTCCTTCCAAAGAATGTAATGTCTCCACTAGTGGAAGACTTTCACAATTGAGTACACTTATTTGTTGTAAGTAGGGTACTTACGGACAACATCTGACAATGTCTCACTATGATAGGCCATGGGGTGGCTGTTTTGAGTGAGAAGGACGCCCACAACATAGTCAGAAGCATATGTCTTGATCTCAAAGGGTTGTTGTAGGTTTGGTAGTGAAAGTACTGGGGTTGAGAACAAGAGCGCTTCAAATCATTGAACGCTTGTTGTTGGGACCGTCGCCATGAAAATTTCACCTTACCACCACCCCTGGTTATTTGGCTGAGGGCCCATGCAATATGGGAGAATCCCAACACGAACCTACAATAGAAATTGGCAAGGCCTAAGAAGCTCTGAAGCTCAGTGAGTTTGGTTGGGGATGGCCAGTCATGGATGACTTGGATCTTGGTTGGATCCACATGTACGCCATTTTGATCAATGATTTATCCCAGGTAATGGACCCTTTCCATGCCGAAGGATAATTTTTCCAAGATGGTGTATAGCTTGTGTTGTTGCAGGGTGTGCAGAACCTGCTGAATATGATGCAAGTGTTTGGCCCAAGTCTTTCTATAAATGAGAATGTCATCCAGATACACCACTACAAAAGTACTGGTGAATGGTCGCAGGATATCATCCATCATCCTCATGAAAGTGATTGGAGCATTTGTTAAACCAAAGGGCATGACCAACCATTCAAAAATGCCTTCCTTTGACTTGAAGGCAGTCTTCCATACATCTGTCTATTCTATCGGGACCTGGTGGTAGCCAGAGTTCATATCAATCTTACTAAAGTATTTGACCTCTGTGAGTTGATCAAGGAGGTCATCGATTTAGGGAATCGGGTATCGGTTTCTAACTATGATTTTATTCAGAGCCCATTAATCAATGCAGAGTTGCCAGGTTCCATCTTTCTTCTGTACCAACACGATTGGGCTCCCGCAAGGTAATGAGATGGGAAGAATGTGCCCCTTGTGGAGCATTTCTTTTATCTATCGCTTGATCTCTTGATTCTCTAACAGAGAGCGACGATAGACTGACCCATTGGAAAGCAGTGTGTCAGGGGTTGGATCGATGGGGTGCTTGATCTGGAAGTGTAGAGGTACCCCGGTAGGTGAGGAGAAGATATCTGAGTATTCTTCCACGGCCTTATCTACTTGCTTCTTCTGTGTGGAGAGGTCGACCGTAGAGACCTAGTATGTGGATGTGATTTTTCTTTTATTCTGAGAGCGAACCATGAAGAAGACAAACTTCCCCATATGAGAGATGACCTTCATGCATTGCTTAGTAGAGATCAAGGAAATGACACTAGGTGGGACTGCCTCGAGTATCCTGTACAATTTCCCGTTCAAAGTAATAATAACACTACAAGGCCTAGAATCATACACAACATGACATTTCCATAAATAAGGTTGGCCCAAAAGAACATCACAAACTTCGAGAGGAGAAACATCACACAATACCTCATCTTTGAAGGGATTAATTCCGTACAACAATCAACACTGTTGGCTGACGCAAACATCACTTCCTTGGCGGAGCCATCCAATGGTGTAGGGTTGTGGGTGTGGCGTTTTCGGCAGGGCCAGCCGCTTGAAGACCTCTGCTGAGATGAGGTTCTTCTAGATACTGCTATTAACGATGAAGTGCAATAAGGTTCATTTTACCCACATATGTGAATGGAAGAGGTGTTCTCCTTCTTCTGGCTCGTCTGGTTCACCAGGCTAGAGCTTGGTGGTAGCAACGGTGGCACTGGGTTCCAAACCAATGATCCATCTTCCCCTTTCTGGTTTTGGCTCATAGTCAGAACCTGCATCTGATTCAGAGGATTTCACTTTGGCCACCAGTGACTTCTTTGAGTGGCAGTCAACAGTTTTATGCCAAGGGCTCTTATGGAAGTCGCACCACTTCTCAGTATCTTTCTTTGTCTTTTAGGTGTCCTTCTTTGCTTGCGGCTTGGACTAGTTTTCCTCATAATCTCCGTATTTTCTCTGTCCTTTGTTCTGTGGGTTGGGGCCACCCTTTCCTGGCTTTTGTTGTGAGGGGTTCCCAGGCCCAAATTGTAGCGTCTTTCGTTTGAGCTTCTGCTTGATTTTGATGACATATCGGTAGGCCGTGCCCAAGGTTGCAATGTCCAGAAATTCCATTTCGGTCTAGATGTATATATGTAGAGCAGTGCGATAATTGAGCACCATGTGTTTCTCCAAATATTTGATACCCATCTTGGTGCGCAAGGTATGGAAGATATTTGTTAAATCCGACATTTCTTGGTCTCTTTCTTGCTGTAGTGTGGTCCATTTGGTATATAAGTCGTCATAACTTCTGACAGGGTATTATTGTTCCTTAATAACATCCCTGAAGGATTCCCAGGTTGTCATGACTATAAATAATGAGGGTTCCTCTATTTCCTTTTTCTCACAGAAAGTTTCCCACTAATATTTGACATGGGGAACGACTTTGAGGAGCGCAAAAATAATCTTTTCTCTATTCGAAAAGTTATGGACAGAAAAATACCCTTTTAGTAGATTCAACCACTTGTCTACAACATATGTGTCTATATGGCCTTCAAATATAGGAATATCGAATTTTATTTGTACCTTGAAGGGGGAAGCACCTCCACTCGAAGAAGATGTGTCGTCTGTTGGTAGCCACTGAAGGATTTGCGTGAAACTATCCATCATCTCGTTCCTTTGTTGCATGAGGGCTTCCTCAATCAACAATTTGAAAGGATCTCATGTCTCGTCATATTTATTTTCTCCTTCCATGAGAGGTCTCTTGGGCATGCGATAACTTTTTTCCTCAAGAGAAACAAGCTCGAGACCCAACTCTTTGTACTCCGACTTTGTTGGGGACATGCATTAAGACGACAAGGAGCAGACCGCTCTGATACCATTAAATCCATATTTTATGATCAGAACAAAATGACTATAGATTATTAATAGGTGATTAACACAAAATAACATAGATATAGTAAAAATGGTTTTCTATTCAATAAGGAAATAAGATGAAACTATAAAATGTAGCGGAAACAAGCTTGCTGGAATGGTGGCGGCTTATCTCTAAGAAGATATGTGACGAATGTGCTCATTTGCAAGAAGATGATTAAAATGAGGCTCTGAAGGCCTTTTTACAATAAAAAGGAATGCCAAAATCCCTAGACATCCAAAAACCTAACCCTAGGAGATGAAGCGCTAAAAGTCATGTGGGCCCCGTTTGGGTAAGTTAGTACATCAACTTCTCGGGGTTGTAACTTTTGCATACGATATTTGTTTTAGGCGTATGATAGCCCATTGGAAAGGTATCTTCGAGGAGATTAATTTTGGGGGTAATAGAAAAGGAACTTCCAT
>ML815803.1:298998-326682 GCA_009831015.1 Picea engelmannii
CCCTTTTTCCCAAAAAACATCATTTAGGGCCTCAAAATGGCTTCGGAAGTGAACAACTACTAAAAATAGTAAATTACCGAAATTGCCAGAAAATTATTTTGAGCCAGTTGGAAAAGGTGGGTGGCCATCGATATCCATATGGATCATTGCACCTGAATAATTGGATGAGCTACATGGATATATCATCCTAGACAGGAGGACGAGGACTTCACGCAGGGGTGATGTTGATTATATTCAAGTAGGCTTAAAGGGAACCCATCCAAGTAAGGAAAAGTGGATCGAGAGGGACAAAGTGAGGGAACTCTTCCCTCAGTTACCAGTTGATTGATGAAATATTTTGGTGGTCCAAAAAGATCTCATTGGGAAGGCATGATCCAAAAAGGATCCAGAGAAGTATAAGAATAACTCAGAACTCACAGAGGCATCTCAGAATGCTCAGAATGGCTTCATCAGACAGAGAAAGAGAACAAATTCAAAGTTCCCAAAAATCAGTGAAAATGGAATAATCATGAAGAGAGCATCACGATATTTCTAACGGCGCAAACAACGCGTGAAACAAAGTTACGGTTTGAAGGATATTCACAGTCAAAGATGCGATCAACTAGGACTAGTCAACATGGGACACATCATCATATGTACTGATGACATCAACATGATGTTAGTATCTGACATGGCAGGGTGATGTCATCATACAGATGTTGACATCAACATGCCACATGGCAGCACCAAATGCTGCCACTTTTCACCCACCAGTGGAATTTCCAGGGGTCCATATGGACCAATAGGAAACTACCACGTGGCACCCCTAGGAGATGCCATGTGGTACCACCCAGGAAATGCCATGTGTCAGTATGGTAGTGACAGGGTGAGCCACATCAGCATACGAGAAGGAAAATCAGTAGGCACCATGTGGCCCAATCATGGGGCGACACGTGGCACCCCAATAATGCCCAATGTTAGCCCGTGAATGATGTTTGTTTAAAAAAAAAGAATTGGTGGGTCCGCCAAATTTGGCGGACCACGCCAAATATATACAGTCGTTAGTGGAGTTATTAGAGGGATGCTAAACATAGCGGAGGTTCAAACAATGGATAAATATATATGTTAACCACTACCAAAAATAGAGTCCAACGGGTTCGACCCCGGAACCTCTGGCTAGTATAAAGCCTTTAAAACTCTTCTCTAACCAACGTGCCAAGGGGTGTGCCTTGGTACATCCGCCACCTTTAATATTTAAGAATGCAGATTCAGCCAGAGCATGGATTTCAAGATAGATGCTATCATAATTGTAGGTACACAAGTCATGGAAATCGAGACAAGATTTCTCTCAAGCCTGGGAGTGCCAGAGTCAGATCAGAGTGTGGAGACAATCATTTTTGGGTAATTAGACGCCACAAATCCAACGATAATGTTTGTTTTCTGATTTAAGCATTATTTATTCAACTTTATTTCAGAATGATATATATTCATGTATTTTCCAAATTCTCTTGCTGAGTTAACAAAGGAGCCTACCCATTTGAGGGCAGGACCTAGAGACATAGTCCACCAAGGAAAAAATCCGTTATCAATTTTTTGTGTTAAGATCTGATTCTTATGTGTATTCATTTCTATTTTTTCCCTTGTTTAATGGTGCACTTTAATTTATGCTCATTTAATACAATTCTGTATAAGTCACGATGAAAAGATCCCGAATCACCATTCCACTCACCACCTGAGGGAATAGGCATTGTTGTTCTTCATGATTTTCCATTTATTCCATTGTATGAAGAGCTCTCCATTAGGGAAATCAAGATACCTCCCAAGGAAGAAGAGGGGACTCACAAGTCCCTATTTATCTCTACGGTGTTTTGCCTACTCATCTATTGATCCATTGGTAGCAATATGTTGGTCATTGTTTGATTTTCATGGTTCTAAGTTTCTAATGCTTTCTAAATTTTATTTCTTAGCTGTTTTAGTTTATTTCTTTGTTTATACATGTGTTTGGATTGTTTAACCCACTCACAAACTTTTTTCTTATCTAGCAGGCTCATCTAGACATGCAAGTGTTGTTGTTTTTCTCACCTAAGTGACAAAACCAACATAACAGATTGGCGACCATACTGGGGATCGATATCAAATTCCTCCCTATTTGAGCTTAGAGAGCACTTCATTTTTATTGGTTTGACTTGCAGGTACCAAAACTGGCCTAGGCCAACCTGCCAAAGTCAGAATTCAGAGCTGGGGAAGGAGTTTTCACTCGGAAATTTCTTACCCGACGCATGACAAACAGTGCATGGTTTTTCTTGCCCACATACGCACACTCTATGTACCATAGGCTTCTTTTCTCTATGCATTGTGTACCCTCTACATGCCTTTCATAACTGCAGCCTGTACATTTGTCCTGTTTTTCAAAATTGTAAGGGTTTTTATGCATGGTTCGAGTACCCCCAGCCTTCAAATTTTTATTTCTCTGCACTTTGTAAGGAAACTACACTACACTTAGAGGCCTTTCCCATATGAAAGGTTAGCTAACATAAGCACTTAGGGAGTAAAAAGAATCATGATTATCCTTTTTTTCTTGGTTTCCACATGGATGACTTATTTGGCTTGTAAAATTTTAAGTTGAGTTTATTTTTTTCATACATAAATCACTTACATTGGGACTAGAGGTTAACTTTGACCCTCAAGTATGCTCTTCTCTCGCAACCTAGTGTGATATTGAGAATTAGAAAGGTGGTTAAGGGGAAATTTCATCTCCCTTAAATATTTAGGAGAGGACAAATCCCCCCTAGGGTTCCTCTTAGTTTTTTGAAATCATCTTAAAGTTTTGTAAGGGCCCATACATGCCCACATGTTACAAACTGAGGATAGTTTCTTAAAATTCTTTCTTACTTTACATCACAACCTAGGGAAGTTTAAACATCAAAGTAACAGTCCCATACATGCCCACATGATTTTAATCTAGGATAGTTTCAAATATTTCTTAGTGTAAACAACATTTAGGGAGTTTAAGGATTTATAAAGGACCCATATGTCCACATTTCTAGTTCTTTAGGGCTTTAAATATTCCGCAAGGTTGTACCAATGACACATAGTAAGCTAGGTAAAGAAGATTTGTAAGGACCATAGGAAGTCCACATGTTGTAATATCACACTTAACTTATTAAAAACTTGGCACACTTTTTTCACTTGCTCACACACAAAGTCACTCCCCACACACAGAATTTCCATTTTGAATCGTGGAGGTTGAAGTAGGCTTTCTCCAAAGGAATTCTGAAATGTCCCACTACTTCTTTGGAAATTATCCACACCCATTTTAATTCAAACGAGATTGGTTCACACCCCCTATCTCTCAGCCCACCACATCTAAATATTTTCTAAAAACTCACTAATTTTTCCTCCACAGGAGGTGCCAAAAGAATTTTTTTAGTCTAGGTAGGATATCGGGGGTAGGCATCCAAATAACCCCCCGTTATGTGGTTCTCACATTTTCAAACATTATAAGTTGAGAAATAGGGGACTTTCAAAACCTCTAAGTCAAGTGTTCCTACACCATAAGGTAGGGAGATACCTGTGAAGGGTTGAAGGCCAAAGTCTGATTGTTCTGTGCATCCCTCCTTGAGTCACCCAACTCTTGGAAGGGAATCCAACCTATGACCCATTTTTTAGGCCAAAAATCTAAATGTCACACTTTGACCAAGGTACCTAGTGACCAAACATAGGGCATCCACCCAGGTGGCGATTGTGGGTTGCAATCACACCTTGATCATATTTTTTGTGGCTATTGGGAAATATCGCCAACTCTTTTAGCATATGCAGCCTCTACCACTCATTATAACTGATTACTTCAACCTTCACTAGTTCCTCTTCCGGTGGCTTCAGACCCCACTATTGAGTGATTTTGGAAGGCCCAGTTCTATTTGAGAGGAAGGATGATACATATTTAGGACACGATCATTTTTTTTTATTATTGTTCCCCCACGCAGAAAAAATTCACCTATCCACATGCTTGTTTATTTACAATTGATTTATGTATGATGTTCATTTTATTACATGCAATTGTGAGTTATACTATCTTGTGACGGTCCAAAATTTTACAAAATCTCTTGTTCATTTTCTCTTGTTATCATTTGCACACATTCACTTTGCTAGTCAGAAACCATAGGGGACCCACAAAATCCCCGTCGTTCCAGACGCTTGCAGAATCTCCCTCCTATTTTAGGAGGAGTCCCTTGTCTTTCCAACTCACCGACTCAACCATATCACACCCCTGTGACTGCTACTATTTTGGGATCAGCTTTACTTGGTTCCACTTTGCTTGGGTCCAATTCCCAAGGCCATCCATCCACTAGTTCTCTTTCACAAGGAGGTAGGGTCCAAACTTTCTCTCAAGGGAGAAGTACAACCCCACCAAATCTCTCTCAAGGGACAAGTCCACTACCTGCTCACACGAGGCTGAAGCTAATCCTCCACCAAATATACTTATGCCATACTTAGCATCCCTTAACATTCTTGATTTAACCAAACTCACAAATGATCCTATTTTGCATGATCCCACTTGGCTAGGGATGATTTTAAGGATGGAAATTTATATTGAGTGTAGAAGTGTGGGCTAATATTACTAATCCTTAATATGTAAAACGTAAATTTTTTAGCGATAGTTTTGTAAAAATATTCAAATTCCTGAGGATTTTATATAGTTTCTATAACATTTTGGCAATTTGTAAGGTAAAACAAATTATTTTCTATGGAATTTAGGTGAATTATTTTTAGAAAAAAGGAAATTTGATGAATTGTTTTTTGGGGAAAACCATGGAAAATTAGCCCATTTTCGAAATTTAGCCCCTAAAATCGTCTATGCACTTGGCCTAATATGCCTACAAAATTGCCTTCGGACATTTCAAAGTTTGAAGGAAAACCAGGGGAAGATCCCGCCAACCATGTTATGACATTTCACTTATGGTTCTCTTCAAACAACATCATGGATGATTCCATCCTCTTACGTTTGTTTCAATGAACTTTCATGGGTTCCTCATCCAAATGGTATGTGGATGAAAAAATCAGGGTCCCATGTGACCTTTGAATCATTCGCCAAGGCCTTTTTTTCCTTTTTCCAAGTACCAATACATCATGATATTGGCTTAGAACTTCTCTCGGAGTTCAAACAAACTAATGATATCCATATAGCTGATCACATATATGAATGGCATCAACATCATAGTTTGTGTAAAGAAAAAACCACCAAAGAACAATGTCTTTATTGGTTTCTCAAATCACTTGTCTCTGTTATCGCCAAGGATGTCGCATCCAATTTTTCTCAGTCCGAAGAGGAAGGAATCAGTAAGGCCCAACAATTCAACCTCATCTATGCACAATCAAGTTACATATACACAATGTTACTGGATGCACCCAAACCCATATCATTTGGCCAAGACAAACCTGGCATGTCCCACGTTGCAAATGGGTTGATTGGTTCCATGACGCACTGCAACCCTTACAACCAATCGTTACCTATTTATGGTGCACCTTAGTATCTGCAACCATATGGAGGGCAGTATTATTACCCTCCTCTCACTCATCAACAATCATTTCCTTTTGTCCCCCCTCAACCATTGGGGGGACCCCCACCGGTACCCTAGACACATCCAGTCCCTCAATCAAGTGTGGGTCCACCCCCAACCCCTACATGCGACCATAATAGTTGTGGAGGTATCTCAAATTCCTATATGCCATATATCTCATCTCCACAAAAATATCCATACTTTACATTTCTTGGTCCTCCACAGTCGGTTTCTCCTCCACATAGACAACCATAGGCCGATGTTAATTTTGTTCAGTCCTTTCCCATTCAACAACTTCATACTTTTGAACAGTTGAATACAAAAAATCTAGCTCATCAGCTGAATAATGCCAAGAATAAAGGGAAAAACCAAAACAATAAAAACCCAACACTAGTAGGAAATAACCCCCAACATAACCATCCCATTGGGGGAAACCAGAATCAAGGAAACTAGAACCCCCAAGGGGACAAAAACAACAAACGACAAGGGATAGACAACAAGAATCTTAGGAAAAAATTCCCTTGCACTCTGTGTTGTGAGTATGGACATTATACTCACCATTGTCCCCAAATTTTCGACATCAAACGAATGAAAGAATCCATGAACGTGGAACGTCCTACAGCGTCGCCTGCCCCTCAACAGGCCCCACAACAATACTTGCAACAACCACCTTCGGTCGTTTTGCAAAACCCCATTCTACACCGGGGTGTAATGAATACCCAACATGAGGTACACCATGCCCCACCACAAATGGGGCAGTATCAAAACCCATGTCCCATTCAACCTGGAAATTCGATTGATCACGATATCCTCCTTAATAGCAAATAAGAGATTATTTTGCAAACATTCAGTTTCCAGTACGGTGTTCCCCCTGAATCTAACCCAACCACTTCATAAGAATCTCCAGATCATCCCACACCCTAACACTGAACCAAACCCTTGTATACCACGTATGCCTTTACGGAGGAATGTACATAACCCTCATGCTAGGGCATCCCATAACTATAGCATGGTCGGCGAATTAGCATAGTATCCTACAACCATGTCTGTATTGGAGGTCCTGCAAAACTATCCAACTTAGCATAAATCCTTTATTTCCTCCTTGGGGGAAGTCGACCTAGTTGATACTAGACTCATCGCCTTTGATCTAGATAGAAGAGAACCATGCCTCCCTGCTCTGGTATCTTTTCAGATACTGGTTAAGATTCAGAACATCAAAGTTAATCGGTGTATCATCGATGAAGGTGCATCCACATGCATCATGTCCAAAGTAGTCTGGAAAAATATCAGCTCCCTAGAGATAGTACCATCTGCCATCACCTTGCGAGCTTATGATAGTCGACCATCATCCCCTGAAGGTCTCTTTCAAAACTTCCCCATAGAACTTGGGGGAAAAACCATCCTCATTGACATTGAAGTTATCGACGACCCACTTGATTACAATATCTTGTTCGGACATAGCTAAATGTATGTTATGAAGGCCATAGCCTCTTCTATGTTTCGAATGATGATGTTCCCCCACAACGGGAAAATCATCACCATCGACCAGATTACACATTATGAGACTAATCATTCTACCAATATTGATAACATTCTTCCTCTTGTCTGCACTAGCTCAGACGCTTATTCGGTCATCGACATGGGTCTCGACATTTTCAAGGACCCATCCTTGCTGGGGGGATATCATGGAGCACCACCCATCCTACACCTGTCAACACAAGTGTGTGTAGTATATTCTAATGGAACAGATATCGGAGCCAATAATCCTCCCATCGAGGCACCTCCCCACATCGAAGTTCCACCAGTTGAAGAACTATTACCTCAGGAATTTCCTGAGAACCCTACTACACTACTTATCTCAGATTTCCCCCCCCTCCAGGGGGAAATCCAGGTTTGGGAGATAGTCCCCCAAGCCATTACCAAAATTCCCTTCTTCTACCCTCCACCTAGAGTCCAAGCATTCCAGGTAGTTGCGACCCTTACCCTTCCCAACATGGTGCTTGCCATCCCTATATGGTATCTTCATCCACCCGCGATGGTTCCTCAACCATATCTCCCTCCTCAGACAGAGGGAATACCGATGTAGATTCCAGTATAGGATCCTTCCAAACCACCCTCACCCCCAATTGTTGGCACCAATGCCACTGTTAGGGGAAGACGAAAGAAGAAAGAGACCACAACTCCACTTCCTCCCCGAGTTCAACCTCCTTGCGCATTATGTGAAAGAGAAGGACACCCCACTAATAAGTGTCCTAATATTCCTGAGTTATGCAATCTGATCCAACTCTCTAGAGAAACCATATTTCCCACCACTCCAGCAAGTACATCCACTTCTATTACAGATTCCTCCACTGCAAGAAATAAAGGGTTGCGAGCCAAATTCACTTGTGCTATATGTTCAAAATATGGTCATTACATTCATCATTTCCCAACTCTACCTAAATTCCACCAAACATTAGCCATAGTACACCAATCATCTCGATCAGAGCCCTCACAACCACCCCTTAATGAAGCTCACATCATTGACATTTGATATATTTCATCCTCAATCCCCATGCGAACAAGGTACCCTCCACAATATCGGGACATTCATTATATGTCAAGTGGTCCCTCGAACCCTGCACACGATATCCCATCTGTGTCCTCACCACTTGAGGACACCAACACTTACCCATTGACAATTCCCAATGTCACCTCTCTGGAGCCCCTATACTCTCACATTTTTCACTATGAAGAAGATATTTGAGAGGAACTCACTACCCTCGATTTTCCATGGAATTCGCTCCATAATTGAGCACTTTTCCTTTCACAGGAGGCCTCTCACCCTCCTGTCGGAGCCTCCATGTGCCCAATCAAAACCAAGTATTTTATTCCTTTCGGGCATATAGACTAGTTCAAAAAACCTATCCCTGCCCCAAATTATTTTGAAGAAGGAAACATGGCCAACATCTCCCCCACCATCAAAATTGAAATTTCCATTAAACTGGGAATCATAGAAGAAATCACCATTGGTGTCACATGCTCCCCTAAATAACTCACTGCTTACAAAGCTCTCTTTCAGGAATATCATGATGTTTTTTCCTGGTCATATATGGATATGATTGGTCTCGATCCATCTATAATAGAACATTGAATCGACACTTGGCCAGATGTCTCCCCAGTTCGTCCAAAGCAACGCCCCCTTCACCCGTCCAAATATGTGGCTATCAAAACTGAAATTGATAAGTTATATGTCACTAGTTTCATTTACCCCATTGCGTACACTTCATGGGTTTCCAACCCCGTCCCCGTTAACAAGAATAAGACCACTTTTACTACCCCGTGGGGTACCTTTTCCTATTGCGTCACGCCTTTTCAACTCAAGAACGTAGGTGCGATGTTTCAACGGGACATGACCTATGTTTTTAATTATCTTTCTCGCATCATCCTCTCTTATTTAGATGACCTCACTGCTCTATCCAAAAAGAGAACTCAACATTTTAACGACTTATGCATTGTTTTCCAACGATTTTGCCAATACAATATTCGCTTGAACCCCCTCAAGTGTGTCTTTTGCATCACTGTCGGATGCCTCCTCGGGTTCATTGTCTCCCAACATGGAATCATGGTGGACCCCCTCAAGGTCCAAGCTATCACACAAATTCCACCACCTACGAATTTACGCCAACTGTAAAGCCTACAAGGCAAAGCCAACTTTTTACGTCGCTTTTTCCCATACTTTGCCACTCACGCGCATAGTTTTATCCACTTACTCCATCATGATACCCCATTTCGATGGGACAAACATGATAAAACAACTTTTGATTATTTAAAATATTCCTTATCTAATGCCCCTTTGATTAGTCCCCCCAACTATGATCATGATTACATCCTCTACTTGTCAGCCTCAACCATCTCAGTAGAAGGAGTCCTCATCCAAATAGGGGATGATGGGAGTGACCATGTCATTTACTACATCAATAAAAACCTTTCAAGTTCACCCTTGAAATAAAATCATGATGGGAAACGTGCCTTAGAAATTATCCTCGCAGTCCAAAAACTACAACACTATATTCTTCTTCAAACTACCAAGGTCGTAGCAGATTCCAACCCCATGCAGTACTTTCTTAGTCGATGACAGATTAATGGAAAATTTTCCCTATGGATTGTCATCCTCCAGGAATATGATCTATAGTTCTCTACTCCCAAGATCAAGAAATATCTCATCCTCCCCGAACTCATTATGGATTTTCCCTCGGATGCTAAATCTTCCCCCATCAATACAGATTACTTGACGAACACCTCTTCTTCATCCCCTCTAATGAACCCTGGTATGACAACCTTCTCATCTACCTTCAAACATAGAATTTTGAGACTCACCTCTCTCGAGACGATAATCGACGCATTCATCATCAGGCCCCTCGATACCTCCTCATCGGAGATGTTCTCTATCGATTCGGGGTTGACACCATCCTCCATTGATGTCTGACCATCAACAAAGTTAACAAAGTCTTGAATGATTGCCACAACGGTACCTGTGGTGGTCACCTTTCAGGTATGTACACCACCCAAAAAATCATTCTAGTAGGGTACATCTGGCCCACGTTGTTTCATGACTGTGTCCATGCTGTCAAGAGATGTGACAAATGTCATATTTACGCAAATAAAGCACGAGTTCCACCAACTCTTCTACACCCAGTCATCACCACCAACCCCTTCAGTAAATGGGGCATAGACTTCATGACTTTCCATCATCCATCTAGTAATGGACACAAGTACATTACCGTGGTCATCAATTACTTTACCAAATGGGCAGAAGTCATGCCCAGTTTCAACAATACCACTGACACAACAATGTGTTTTCTCTTCAACCATGTCATTTCCCAATTCAGAGTCCCACTACAGTTAGTGTTTGATCATGGTAAGCACTTTGAGAATGAGATATTTGTGGAACTCTCCTCAATGTTAGGCTTCTCCCATGATTTTTTCACCCCATACTACCCTCATTCCAACGGACAAGTTGAGGTTGTCAACAAAGTCCTCAAAACCATGCTACAACATATCGTCAACAAACATAAGACCAACTGGCATCATATGTTGTTTTCCATGTTATGGTCTTATCACATGGTAGTCAAAACTACCACTGATTTTACACCGTTCCATTTCATCCATGGGATCGAAGCCACCCTCCCTATCGAGTGTGAAATCCCCACGTTACGCACTGCCATTGATCTATTACCCGACACTGCTCCAATGGAGCAACACCTAGTGACCTTAGATTCACTAGATGAAGATTGTTGATCTTCATTATAGAACAATGAGGTAGCCAAAAAATGGTCCAAATCCACCTTTGACCATCATGCCAACCTTCGCTCATTTAATGAAGGAGATCTCGTGTTAGCCTACGATATCACCCATGATACTCTCGGCCATGGAAAATTTGAGTCATTGTGGCATGGACCCTACATCGTCCAACACTACCTCACTAAAGGTGTATACATCCTAGCCTCCCTAGAAGGTTACCCTCTCAAAGAACCCATCAACGAGTTGTACTTAAAGAATTTTTACGCCTAAGCATAGCCATCCTACCTTAGGTTTTTCTTTGTACACATTTGTAGAGTTTTTAGTCTTCTTTTCCACCACCACTCCTCATGTCTGATATATCATCTGTGTTATTGACAGATGCATCATCCATCATCCTACCACATCGGTTACACTGACAGTCCCAGCTATTGGACCCAGAATCTCGCTTCGGTCGCTTGGGCCCTCTATACCCCCTCACATGTACTGCTCCACTCTAGTGGCATATGTTTGGGCTTGGCCACCAAAAAATAATATGAATATGATTCATCCATTGGTCTCCTCGTCGAGGCCAGTCACTACCACATTTGTCACCTTAGCTTTCTATTAGATTCCTAGCTTGTCGTCCTACATCTCAACAATGTATATCACGTTTGCAATCCTTGCCTCTTTCGAAAATACCTTCAAGTTAGACTCTTATCTCACAAATTTGATTCAATCACATTTACACATATTCCAAGACACCTTAATCAAATAGAATATAACATGGATAACCTAGTATTATATTGGAATTTATCACATTAAACATCATTTTATACATAAGCATCATCATTTGTCATAACAACTAGAAAAGATATCATAAACATAAAACATAAACACATGGAGACATGGATGTTCCAAAAAAATATATGTCCATATATATAATAAAAAGTGTCATCAATGTTTCCAAAAGTACATATACATCACCTGTAGTCTAGTGAGCCCCCCCCCCCACTACTATAGGTACAAAAACGGGCATCAACTACCCTATACAAAATGGGATCCCAAGCCTCTATATATGAAACCCGACACTCACGGTGCCCCTAGAGCTCCCCCCCAGGTCCCTTGTCAGTTGGAGATGCCCCACCAGCTGGGGGCCCTCTAGGTCCATGGGGAAGCTAACCATTCATCGCTGCCCCCACTACTTTTTCTCGATGGATCAAGGTTTTCCACTCTGTCAGAACACCCACACACTACTCCAGGATCCCCTCATCCTAGATGTGGGCGCACATGCCCTCTGATACACCCTATATAACCTGCTTGAAGCATTGGCGTAGGTCCTCCAAAATACCTCTAGCCTCTGCCTATGGCTCATGCGTTGGTCTAGCACCAACGTCAACTCGTCTCCACCTTTGTCCCACCTGTGGCTCTGCAAGTGACAGTCGCACTGGTCTCCGATGATCTGTCTCCCTAGCCATCTCTGCCTCTCAGCCTAGGGGTCCCACATCTACAAAGAAACACCAAAGATAGTATCATCATCCACATATATGTATATCAGCAATTCTATCTATCAAAAACACAATCCAAAAACATACCTCGAACATCCCAGTCCTCTCGAGGAGGTAGCATCATATCTAGGTCATGTCGGTAGTCCATACCAGGGTATGGATACCTCAGTATCACTTGTGGAATCCGTCACCACACTCGCACCACAGTGTCCATGAAGTAATGGCCACCCTATCCACCATCGTGTCAGGCCATCACATGGGCCCAGCGCATCAGTCACAACTCTTGTGGCCCTGCGGGATCCAGCAAAATCCTCGGGCGCAACAGAGGCACCTTCTCTAGAAACCAAGCCACCAAAATGGACCCAAAGGTGAAGTCACCATATTCAGATCTCCAACACTAGTTAAGCTATCCCATGATCCTAGTGTGCAACATCAGACCCCAGTTAAAATGGTCCCCATCGAGGACCCGCTCCACTATCCTCAGATGACCTCTAGTGATCTGCTAAGTCCTCAAGGATCCATAGATCCTCAACACCATAGTGGTGATGCACTCTGTAAGAAGGTCATCGATCACCTCAATCCGGATAACTGAACCTGGCATCGGGTTTGGCCCCATACAGTGGCGATGCACCAAGTCACCCACCCACTCGTCCCCTGGCAGCTGGGGGTTCATAGGAAGGGCCATCCCATGGAATGGGAGCCCCGTCAAAAAGTATACATCCTCGACAGCCGAGAATGTCAGTTGTTGTCCTCTCACTATGAAGCACTGTAGATCAATTCTCCACATCACAATAAGATATTGAAGTAGGAAATCTTGTGACCATATCAAAGGGCATCCAGAGAACTTGAGCAACTTGAAGGGTGCCAAGTGTCTCTACACTCCCAACTGCTCTCTCACTGCCTCCCATAGATGGTCCTAGTACCGATCTCTCCAGTGCACTAGCATCGTGACATTTGGAGTATGTTGATCACCTGCATCCACACATAAACACTTGATCAACCTCATCATCCATAAGAAACATAAAAACATTCACAAATTTCAAACCCCTTAGCCTTGCCTCTAGTGCGTGGCTTTCACCCAGACAGGTGTGCACATGTGCGCACCTGTTCTTTGCACAGCTGCGTACTCATGTGTCGTTGTCTGAACAATAGTGACACATTAGTGCACAACTTTCACCCATACAGATGCGGACAAGTGTGCACCTGTTCTCTGCATAGTTGCGCACTAATGTGCAGTTGTCTGAGAAACAACCATGCATCGTGCACAACTGTCAATCAAACAGACATGCATCCCATGTGCGCCTGTATTTACCTTCCACACACCCACATGCATGACTCTATCATGCACAACCACACAATATGCACGGGTAGTCATCCTTTTCCCACGCATTGGTAGCTCGACTCTGTGTTTGGGTTAGGGTATGAATTATGTTGTGCCCAGAGAAAACATTGTATTTATACTGTTGATAAAAAAATATGGTGTATTGTTTGCATTCTTCATGTGCAAAATGTGATTTTTTTTTTTTTTTGTTGGCATAAAATTGATCTGAACCCAAATTATTGTTCAACGCTCTACTCTTGTTGGATTATTTGGATTGGTTCCATTAGGAACAAACGTTGGAAATTGAACTGTTGGAAAATATTTTTACAACAATTAAATTTGTGTTTTCTCGGATTCTATGACTAATTTCTAAAGTGTTCTCCTTTTTTGTAAAAGAAAAGGGCAATGAAGGGTTCTTATATTACCCTAACCAGACCCAGACCTTGGAAAATTTGTATGTGGTAAATTTTGTCACCTTGGAAATTTTCAAAGAAAGTTTTTGAAGGAATTATTATCGCCATGCTTATGGGTGCACTGCAAATCTCACACCTACTTTGTTTCGGTTCATGCCTTGTTTTCCATTGAATTCGAGCATGTAAATAAATTGAAGTCTTGTGATTCGGATTATTTTCGACACGAAATGAGAGCGGAGATATAATAAATAAATGTACAGAGATATATCATATATCCAATAATATACCAGAAATGTATCAAAGATGCAACCATAAACATAGAGATACAATAATGCACACTTTTCTATTAATGAGCAAAAATGTACAAAGACTGTAAAAATACAGAGTGAAAGACTTGCTAGAATGGTGGCAGCTTCTCTCTGAGAAGAGATGTGTCCGCTACTCACATTCACAAGAAGACGATTTTACAATGAGGCTCCAAAGTCCTTTTTTATCATAAAGAAAATCCAAAATCCTAATCCTGTAAGATGAAAAGCCAACAATTTTGTGGACCCCGTTTTGGGTAGTTTAATGTATCAACTTCTCGGGGGCGTAACTTTGCCATATGATCTTCGTTTGGGGCGCATGATAGCTCATTGGAAAGTTATAATCAAGGAGATTAATTTTGGGGGCTCAATTAGAGCCTTTGGATATCATTGAGAAGCTCAATCCCAAAAAACATTCATTTAGTCCCTCAAAATGGCCCCAGAAGTTAAAAACTGCTAAAAATAGTAAATTACCAAAATTGCTAGAAAATTATTTTGAGACAGTTGGAAAAGGTGGGTGGCCAACGATATCCACCTAGATCATCCTGTTTACTATAATCATAGCATTTAATCGGAAAATAGAAAATGTGGGCTCACTATTTTATTTATCCATGAGGAATTTGGTCGACTTCTGAAGTTGATATGAGTTGTTGATTATTAAACCCACACTGGGGTTTTCGAGCCACTTTAGTTTCATTTCCAATTATTTGATGTTATAGAAAAAAATTTGATACACCGTTGAAATGTCCTTGTGATTCCTTATTCATATTTAATATATTTTAGTTATGATTATTTTCAAGCCAAAATGTTGGGTTATTGGTCTCCTATAGGTCGCTTTACTATTTTAAAAGAACATCTATGTTTTTGGGAAAAAATAAAAGTTGACAGTTCTGGAATATTCCTCGAATTTGATATTAAACTATTTGAAGGTTGTAGTTAATGAATGTTGTATGAAGTGTTATAAAATAAATAGTTGTGGCTCGAATGATTTTTGGTTAAGGGGATTCTTGCTATTCAAATTGGCTTGGCGAATAAGGGTAAAATAGTTCCAACAAAGAATATTATTATGAAATATAGAATTAATGAATGATATTTTATTTAATGGAACAATAACCATCTTACTCCCATCCATTATATCAATTTTTCTCTCATTATATTCCCATCATTCTCCCAATAACATTTAATTCACTTCCATGTTCTGTTATTATAAATTCATTCAAAGGATTTGGATGATGATTTGGGTGAAAGTTTCAATATGAAGACATTGTTTTAAAAATTAAAGGCTCTCCATTTTGTTTGAACAGTATTCATTTGTTCTTTCCTATCATGATATCATTTTTCATTCATTACAAAGCCCCCCATATTCCCAATAACACTATAATTCCCTGTTCATTTTCAATTAATTATTAAATTTGGTATTTGGTGGATTGTATTAATGGATGGATTGCATATGGTTTTGTTGTGAATAATAGAGCCATCATCTCGATTTTATTTAGGTAGAGTATTAGTGAATGGATTGTTAAAAAAATTCGTATTTTGATTGAAATATTTCTTTAGGATGATTTTTTTTAGCAGTGGCAACAATGGCAGAGGTGCAAACAGAGGTAGAGGAAACAATTGGAAAAGAGGTCGTAGAAGGCCATGATTTTCAATACATTTTGACGTTGAACCGTAAGAACTAAATCAGTTTTTTCAAGCTGGGTTCTTCAACCTAGTTGGCCAATGGATTCTCCAACCCCAACCTGAGAGGCATCCTTTATAGCCACATCAAAAATTCTCTGGTATCCATGTTCCCCCTCACATTTCTATGCAGCCAAAGCCACCTACAAATGATGGTTGGGAAGAGATCATCCATCAGCTCGTTTCACATCATAATGGTCTTCCTATAGTATCGTTTCCATTAACTCCTCCTCCACTTCCATTCAGTCCAAATGCCCAAGCTGATCACATTGTTTCACATGTCCATTCCTCACATGCAAGAAGAAGGATCAAGAGCACCATGCCCGAACCAGAGATTGGCAAAGGAAAAAAGTGGCCAATTCCCCTAACTCTTCTGAAAATTCCTCTAAATCAGTTTCCTCCCATCTTCACATCAAAGACAATTTCTCCCATGTCATCAGCGACATCCATCCTCAAGGTTCCAATCATCCTAAGGCTGCAACATAAATATCAAAAGAGGGCAGTAGTGGAAAGAGGAAAATTGCCTCTCATAGAAAATATGGATTTTGATGTTGTTATTGGCATGACAACAGGCTGTTTTTTATTTTTGGACAACAAGCATATATTTAGACATAATGTTTTGGATAGAAAGCATATATTTAGACATAATGTTTTGGACAACATGGATATTATCCTATTTTTGGTCAACAATAATGTTTTATTTTTCTTAATAATAAATGTTTGAATATCTATGTGAATGGAAGTTACAAGGCAAATGTTGGAGCATATCTTGGGTTATTATATTTCACATTAAGTTTTTTATTGAAGTCAATAAAAATAACAAGGAGGATTCATATTTTGTTAAAATTTAACGAAGAGATTAGGGGTCCCACCTATTTAGCTATTATTTAATAGACCCACATTTATTTTATTATTATCTATTTGTCTCAAACCAGTGGTTAAGATAACTAGATATTAAAAAAATAAAGGTAGTTGAACTACCATCAATTGTTTAAAGAAGAATAAAATCTCAATCAAGAGGAGAGACAAAGGGGGAGAGAGAACAAAATGAGAACTTTTTGTATAAGGTCTACTCTATACTTGTGAGATACTTCTTTTTCGTCATTCATTTTGAGTTTGCTAGAAAGATAAACCATCTTGATGACACTAGGGTCTTATTGAAGGAAACATGATTCAAAACTGAATCATATCTTTCAGTATCTTGTTTCTAAAGGTTATGATATTTCTTGGCAGATTGTGTGTTCTTGTTTATTTATGGATTAGATTTCATAACTGATAAAGGATATTTTGTAGAGTCAAGTGAAAACACTTTTATGGTAGGATGATCCAGATATTTAGCTTCAATTTCTTTTTTTGTTAGAGTATGTATGTATGGTGTCCATCGGAGGCTTCTAAATATAACTTTGGTCCCACCCTCGCAAGGGTTTGTAAAGATAATTTTTCTTTGTATCTCAGAATGAAATTAATATAATAGAAAAATCATGTTCTGATTTCAGTGTCACGTGCGTATCTTATGGTATTGTTCATATTTTATTCTCATCTTTTTTCTTATAGACACTTATGTATATCTCCACTTCTTTTATTTTTTAGAGTTAGATATGACATATAAAATCAACTTTAGTCCCTAGTACATATTACTTTTGGATTAAGAGATTTTTTTGAATCAAAGGCTATAAAACCCATGTAACATTCCCAACTATCTTTCCTTAGCCTAGAAATATTTGAAAATGCTTGAGTAAGGTTCTTCATACCTTTTCCTCAACATGGTGTATTCATGAGTTTAATGAATGGGGTATTCTGTGAATAATTGGACAAGTTTTTACATGTATTTATTGACGACATCTTAATTTACTCTTAGAAAAAAGAGGAGCATGACGAACATCTGAGATTAGTTTTGCAGCGTTTCAGAGAAAACAAGTTGTACGGAAAGTTTTCGAAGTGTTCCTTTTATCAGACGAAGATTCACTATTTGGGATACATTATTTATGGAGAAGGTATTGTTGTGGATCCAGTGAAGGTAGAGGCTATTATGGAATGGCCAACTCCGACGAACATACAAGAGGCACGTATTTTTATGGGATTAGCAGGTTACTATTGAAGGTTTTTCAAAAATAACAAATCCAATTACGGAATTTCAAAAGAAGAATAATAAAGTTATATGGACAAAGAAATGCATCGAAGCATTTCATAAGCTGAAAGAATTATTAAAAACAAAATCGATATTGAAATTTTTGGATATGAACAAGTTATTATTGGTATGCAATGATGCATCCAAGGAAGGGATGGGTGGAGTACTAATGCAAGAAGGCTGATTTATCACGTATATTTCAAGGAAAATAAGAATGAACAAAGAGAATTACGAAACACATGATTTGAAATTATTTGCGATTGTTTATGCCTTACGAGTTTGGAGACATTACCTTATTGGATGAAATTTCAAGTTGAAAATTGATCATAGTGGATTACAACACATTTTTACTCAAAGCAATTTGAATGCGCAAAAAAGACATTGGTCATAACTTTTAAGTGAGTATGATTTTTAAATCATGTATATTAAAGGAATAGTTAATAGAGTATAATATTCATTGAGTCAGACACCTCACATTTTCTGAGTAATACCCCTAAAGACGAATCTTCAAGAAAATAAATTAGCATTACAGATTGATGACGACTGGTACAAGGATGTAAAAGAAAATATTAGATAAGATATCATGATGATAACTAGATATGAGGGTTATCCTTTGGATAGGGACGAACTATTGAGATATAATGGCATAATTTATGTAGCACCAAATGACGAATTGATAAATTTAATTTTAATCGAAGCTCATCAAGCAATGTATATGGCTCATCCGGGAGTCATAAAAATGAAGGCAAATCTTAAACCATTATTCTTTTGGAAGGGAATGAAAAATGATATAGTTAAATATGTGGAGAGATGTCTCGAATGTCAACACGTTAAGGCTAAACATAGACATCCAGTGGATTATTACAACCACATGTGATTCCTGAATCAAAATTGGAAGTTATATCTATGGATTCTATCGTTGGATTTCCATTGACGACAAAGAGACATGATTATATTTGTGTAGTTGTTGACACTTTGATGAAGAGTGTGCATTTTATTCCAGTTTGTACAGCATATCAAACACCTGACATAGCTAGATTTTTTTTAATGAAATTGTAAGATTGCATGGTGTACCAAGGAAGATAATATATGATAGAGGATTAGTATTCACTAGACGTTTTTGGACTAGTTTCCAAGAGGAATTGGGCACACAAATGAATTTTAGTATAGCATATCACCCCGAAACCAACAGAAAAATGGAAAGAATGAATCAAATTTTAGAATATATGCTTTGAATGTATGTGATGGATCAGCAAAAGTGATGGGAATTTTTTTTATCATTGGTAGAAATTGTGTACAACAACAGTTATCAAAGTTTGATAAAGATGGCACCTTTTGAGTTTCTCTACGGACGACCATGTCAACCACCTTTGAGTTGGGATCGACTAAAGGATAGAGTCTTGGTGGGACTAGAAGTGATTTAGGAAATGGAATATAAGATGTGAACCATAAGGAAGCACAAGATCGACAAAAGAGTTATCCAGATGTGCATCGTATAGACCGAAGTTATGAGATTGGTGATAAAGTGTTCTTGTGGGTGAAGACGCATAAGAGTTCAATTAAGTTTTGAAAGGGTAATAAACCATGTCTAAGGTTTGTAGGACCTTTAGAAGTTGTAGGAAATAAAGTGCCCATGGCTTATCAACTAGAATTACCTAATTCTTTGAGGTGTATGCACGATGTGTTTCATGTTTCAGTTTTACGTCATTATATTTCAAATCCCTAACATGTTATTGACTTGAGTTCATTGCAAGTATCGGACGAGGGTGCTCTCATAGTGGATCCAATCCACATACTGGACCATTATACTTGATAGTTATGCCATAAATTGATCGATCAGGTCAAGTTCCAATGGGACAATTATAGTCCACATTCTACCACTTGGGAGGACGCAGATAAGATGCGTCAATAGTTTCAATATTTATTTTAGAGCTGATATATATATTAGTAACAGATATATTATTGTTTCTATTGTTAGATTGTACAACTCCAGGACGAATTTTAAAACAAAAGGGGGTGTATGTAACATCCATATTTTCATTGACCATATTTTCATAACACTGATTATTATTTGAGGACACTTGTGTGCAAGTGATCCAAATAAACATGGTACATCATGATTATCTATTTTGGTTTATGAGTTTATGCTATGATTGAGTATTAAAATTTGATATGTTATTATTATTGATGTATATCATTGACAGGTATTATGATGAGGTTTCTTGAGTGTGGAGGAAATGTGACATGATGAGGTTTCCTGAGTGTGGATGAAATGTGACATGATGAGGATGATGATGGAATCAACAAACTTCCTTGGACTTTGGATTGAGTCAGGGAGTGGACTATTGACTTTGATTATGAGTAATTGTTTTATTTACGCATGTGTTATGATGATGGTTCAGTTATGTATTTCATGTATATTAGTTATTAATGTTATGTTTGTCAGTGTATGTAGGCATGGTGAGACTTGATAATACGAATCACATGTGGATTAAAGGGGTCATACACACATATCAGATAGATGAGAGAGAGGTGTGGCAACGTCATTTTCACATCCTACTAGCACTCTTGTCGTGACCTGATCTAAATGTTAACGACTACCTTGTACCTGACAGGTTCATGATTCCATGAGGGAAGACTAAGGCATTTTCTCATGAGAATTTTTGAGGGGCATGCAATAAGGGGGGTTGTTTATTCATCAATAATCCCTTAGTCTCACACAAGGTCGACAAGTGGAGTATTGACTCTAAGCATCAGATAACTTCGAAACTATGTCATTGGCAAGTGGCACATTTTGAGCACATAGGTGTGTCTTGAAGGGCACGTTGCATGAATAATTTAGTGAGTTATTAAAAATATAGAAGACCTTAGAGAATAAAACAATTACTTAGAACTAATAGAAAATAAAATATGAATTTAGATAATTTATATTAATTTATGAAAGGGAACATAATAAAAACCCAAGTCTAAATGTTTATGCCTAAACAAGTTATAGAAATGAGTTAAGGGAAAATTAGACTAATAAAAACTATAAAAGGGAGAATAAGAATAAAAATAAGACATGTGCACAATGTGTGCATGAAATTAATAAAAATGAATTTTAATTAAAAGAAATTATTTTCATGAGAAGAATGGGTTGTCAACATAGAATTAGAATCTTAAGTCAAATAACCTTTAAATCCTAACTAAGAGAAAATTCATAATCAAACTCCAGCTATAAATAAGTTAGGAGACATAATAAAGGAGAAATTGGGGAACTAAGGGACAACTAGGAGAAAATCTAGGAACTAATTTGGGATGTGAGGGAAAATGCATAATTTTTAATTAAAAGAAATTAAAACATGTGCAACTTGGGGAAAGTGTGACATGTGTTGGGGGTGAATAATATGTAATTTTATTTATTAAAAATTAGTTAATTGTTCATGAGAATACAAGTATCAAGATAAATATTTTTATAAAAGAAACGTGAGGAAGAAGGAAAGGCACCCTATTATTGGCTGATTGAAATGTTGTTAAAATTTATATTGACTAAGTTTACTTGTGTGAGTTGGGATACAAGCTTTTTGCAAGAGGTGGAAGCCTCTCCTTGCGAGGGCAAGCTTGAGCTAGTTTTGGTCTCAGATTATTTGTGTGGTCCCTTTGTTGCTCGGGGGGCTAAGGGGGAAGAAGAGTACCCCTAGAATTGGTTGGGAGGTACTGACGAATTATTTGGTTAGCAAGCAAAAGGAAAGGAAATTTGTGCAAGAATCAAATTGAGGACCATTCGCTAGCTGCTCGTTATGGTATTTAATTATTGTATTTTATTGTAAATTTATTTAAGTTTGGTATGCTTGAGGCGTATGGAAGAACACCCTGATTTAAATGGGAAATCTATTATGTATATATAATTTTTTGTTTTAATTGAACATGGAAAGAATTGGCGTATGGAGGAACATATTGATTTGAATAGTATTTTGTTAATATATATATATATAAACTTTTGTTTTACTGTATATGGAAGGAAATATATATAGTTATCAAATTGTTAGAATGTTGTTTAGCCTAACATTCGATTACTCTGTTATTTAGCGTTTATTTTATTAATTTAAAAATATGTTTGGTACATCCGCGTAATAAATTAATATGGTTTCTTATCTTTGTCACTACCTAATCTCAGACTTATGAAACTGTAGATAATCCTAGGTTCTTCTTCTTCTAACCTTCCAATTAACATCTTTATCTTACCCAAGATTACTTCGTTGATTTTTTCATCAATCGAAAAATGGATTACTCTTTGTTGGACGTAGGCCTATTTTGAGAAGGAAGTCTATTTTGGGAAGCAGGCCTATTTTTGGAGAAATATATATTTTCGAAAAGACCTATTTTTGGAAAGGAATACGTGATTTTGGAATGCATGCAACAAGTGGAAAGAAAGAAGCATGCAAAAAAAGAAGGAAAAACAACATGCAGGAGGAAAAGCAACGTGGCGCGCAGGCAGGCAATCCTAACCATGATAGGGTTAGGGATTTTGAAAAGATTGTAATGGCTATACGCCTATAAAGTAGTATAAACAAGGACCTAGGTGGTCTAGGTGAGAGAGAGAAAAAAGATAGAGAGATATTTCAGTTGACTATTGAGAGTTAATTGGTTGAGAAGCTATTGATTGTAATAAGTATGGTAGAAGAGTCGAGTAAGGTAGTGTTTGAGGGTTAGGTCATAGGATGAGGATCCTAGTGTGATCTAGTCAGCCTCACAGAGGGATATTATCCTCAATATTGATTGTATTATTGAATATGTAATGCGCGTAGTGCAATATTTCGCAACATAATAAATAAAAGATAAAAGAAGATAGATGTTTGTGTACGTAGCCCCAGGAGGGGGTGAACCATGGTAAACCTTTTGTGTTTTGTGATTGTTAATGAATTATTTGCTTTCTTTTGGTCATCATATTAAGAATGAATGGTTAAAGTAGATTTATCAGCATACGTGCATAGGTTTAAAGAAAAATAAATCATAGAAGTAATTTAATGATTAACAAGGATAATGAATAAGGAAGAAAGAATCCAATCCAAATCCCCACTCATTCCTAGACTGCAAAAACCTGAGTATTGTAGTCCCCCATAAAATTTATCTCGGGTGAGACTGCATTGTGCACCCTATGTGCAACGTGTCCTTTTGGTCTACCAGGAGGGACGATATTTTTTGAGGGTTTTGCTAGAAACCTATTTGTGATCAGAACCTGGGTCAACCCAAGAAGAAGTAAAGAAACCAACAAATGGTTATGTTGCCAGCTAGAACTGCACAGGATTGAGTGGATGGGATCCATGGAAGAAATGCATGGAGGATGAAAGTATAGAAGGGAATGTTAAATCCATGGAATCCAACAAAGTTGGATATTGAAGGATGGTTGAAAACAAATGAACTTGAGTTTGTGCGGAAGGACAAAAAAAACCCTAAGTTAACACAGCGAAAATATCTCGACAAATACGTGTTTAGCGACTTGCATGAGGTATTTTTCTATGATTTCCCACATTTGTTGCATGAGTGGTTTTTGAGGTTAAAGGAAAACTACCCTCCAAATCGAATCAGACAACTGGAGTGGAATCCTGTGGAGATCACATAGTTACAACAAGTAAATAACAAATTTACGTGCGCAGTAGATTTCTGGCTAGATAATATTGTTGCAGGATTTATGACCAAATTCGCAATAGATACTATGAATTCCTACACCATACAAGAGAAGGAATTTCTAAAAGGACCTAAAGGTAGGTACATAAGATCGTTGTACACTTCAATCAATATTTTATTGTATGACAATAGTGTAATCACCATGGAATTAGACAACTAAACTTCCTTGCGTGCATGGGGGAGGAGGGGAAGCACTAACAAGAGGTTGAGATATGGATAGGGATATGGATAAGGGGAATAAGAAGGAGGCCATGGAACCAATGATTATGGAAGAGGACCAAATAAAGAAGATAATGGAAAAATATGGAAAG
Organism: Picea engelmannii; assembly: GCA_009831015.1. NCBI lineage: Eukaryota > Viridiplantae > Streptophyta > Pinopsida > Pinales > Pinaceae > Picea > Picea engelmannii. Next base: position 323,131 of record ML815803.1, read on the forward strand.
ACGCACATCAGAATACCCTACCAATATAAAATGGATAACAAGAAGAGAGCCATAGCCGACAGAGAAGGATTGGCGAGCGATGAAGAAGAGGTACAAGATATTTAGGCTATGGAGAAGATTGAGGAAATTTTGCATGCAACATATGAAAGGAAAATAGGAGGTCCAGGGTCAAAAACGAAAGGCAAAACTCCAATCTAGATCATCGTCAGTGTCGAACCTACTACCCCATGTGCAGCTATTACAACAGAGAGAACACCAACATTTAGACAACCGAATTTTAGTGGAAGAAAAGCAACAAGAAAGGGATCCAATCAAGGAAAATCAATTGGGGGAGAAATTTCATGAAGTAACAGTCAATTATCTACACTACGTGGAGGCAGTAGTTCAACACAATTCAAAATGGCAGGACATGATCCCACTATTAGATTACCAGAATTTCAGGGAGAGGCATCAGAGGACCCAATAACTTATTCATTTGTGAGAAGATATGGTAAGAAAAGTAGGTTAGATGAAGATACAAATCTCACGCAGTTAGATATCACACTAAGAGACCATGCACTGGAATGGTACATGAGCCTGGATGTAAACAGTCCACAGGGAGTACCAAACATTATCACAGACGTGAAAAAACCACTGGTAAACGAGTTTCAAAAGACAAGCTCAGAAGACCAGTACATGAAGACCAGAAGACCAAGCTTAGATATTATCAGAATACATGTCTCTTCCAAGCTCTCTTTCAACTCATTATTGAAGTTGTAAGTAGGCTTATGTGCAGTTAACAATGAAAGCTAATTGAGAATCATAACGAGCAGTGTTATTTAATAAACATAAACGATTATCATTACCAGGAAGTTGTGTTCTATCATGATCTAGATTTTAATTTATGAATATTTGGTAGCGATTCATCAATATCCATTGACACTTTAATTACAAAAAGAACGACAGAGGGATACATATCCTGTAGAGCCTCTGTAGATTTTATCACTAGGATATCATGTTTACACAAATATCGAGTGCCCATCAACTTGCCACTATCCTTTCCATCGATTGAAATGTGAGGATAGTCAGCGCACTTTAGCGTGGCATGTAAATTCAAGGCATCCCTTGATCTTTACTCTAGAGCCAAGGATGTCACAACAAAGCATTTTCTTGTAGTTGTAGTGGCTCTACCGCTGGGACAATACTATCACCTTGATGGAAGGGATGATTTGCATCATCCTTCGTAATCCAAGAAGTTATTCAAAATCTTATTAAATTACAACAAATATAGTTAGACCTTTAAAGGAGAATCCAGAACTTTTCCACGATAGAAGTAAATAAAAATATTCAAGAAATCATTAGTTGTAGAAACCTAGTGCTGGTATATTGAAATGTATTAATGGAACAGACAATAATTTGCTCTTAAACTCTTCCATTAACTTTGATCAATACTTTCATAACTATAACAGATTTCAACCGTATCTTCTGATCTTGAATTTTTCACCTAAATATATCTGTGTAGAAGCCTTAGGATTTTATCTAACGAGATAATTCATGAAGGGTTGGTCTAGTCATGTAGATATTGCAACTTGGTTACCCTCCACTCAGACAACCGTTGTTAAAATTTAAAGGTTCCAATCTGTCAGTTAAAAATCGACATTTGAGTATCTTATTACATTTCCTACTCCCGTTAATCCACACATGGCCATTAACGAACAATTGTTGCCTTTTGGCCAACTTTTAGTAAAAGGAAGGACTTTCCTCTAATGAGCCTTACATGTAAGTAAAATATATATAAATATTTAATTCTTGCAAAAAAAAAATTATACAGTAAACTAACCCTACTATTTCAATACTCTTAATTTATATAAATACTTATACTCCTAATAATCGCATTTAAGTGTTTGTATCCACATTTCATTCAATTAGGTTCACCTCTATATATACCTGGACAATGCCCTCTCTTGAGGCCTTTATTGAGTCTCTGACACAAGAGCAGAGAAATCTCATCAATAAGGGAAAAATAAAAGGCCCGAAGGTGCATGCATTTACTATGCAACATGGAAGTGGTCATCAATACCATAAATATAAATATAAATACAAAAGGAAAGCACATGAAAATCCGAAGAAGGAAGGGTACTCAAAACCCTTCAACGATGCCTTCGGATCCAAAGGTGGAAAGGGAAGAAAAGGGGAGAAATGCTCTTACTTCCATAAAGGATTCCATCCAAAATCTGTATGTATGAAGAAATAGATAGATCTAATGACCCAAATACTTCAGAAAAAACAACCTTGAATATCGCATCCTCGAGGGTGCCAAGAAGAAGAAGCCAAAAGATCAAAATTCCAAGAAAGGAAATTCTAGCCATGCTTTGATTTCCATCAAATCCTCTCCCGATGCTTGGATCGTATATTTAGGAGAATCACAACACATGGATTCCACAAAAGAGGTCTATTATTCATTGAATGCACACAAAGTTCCTCCTATTCTTATGGGGGACAACTCTCCAATCGAGGTCACCAGCAAAGGAAGGATTCAACTCACAAACGAAAGCTTCTAGAATGTGCTGCACTTTCTCAAAATTTCCTTCAATATTATTTCCGTGTATCATATGACTAACTCTAGCACCAAAAAGAGATTCATATTCACACCTTATGTAGTGGATATCTATGACATGAAAACCAATTCCAGGGTTTCTATCGGTGAGGTAAATCATCAATCTAGACTCTACACATTTTCTGAATTTATTGAACTAAATTTTGCATTACTGCTTACCCATGCTGATGAAAGAAGTAGGATGTTGGGCCCTTTGTTTTTGGATTTTAGGCTACGCAAGAAGGATTACAGTCCTAGGTTTGGTTTAGCATGAGTTGTGCAAGCTACAGAAGAATTTGGATAGTGGAGCGAGGAAAAGTAGCAAAAATCAGTTGCAGAAAAGGATAGCGCAATGCCAGCAAGGAAAAAACAGTTGCAATAGAACAAGAAAGCATGCAAGACCAAAGCCAAAAGATCCTAATCATATTATATATATGGGATGTATAAAATTGTAAAAGGGTTCTCGGTTTCTCTCTTAGCTCTGGGTTCTTGGTCTTGATAGGTTGAGTTTTGTTGTTATTAAGAAAATGTTGTACATGTAATCTATATTTGGTTCTAGGTAAATAGAACTTTGTGACATGAGTCCAGAGTCAGAAGTATGTAACAGAGTACCAAGTTGTATCTATGAGATTATATTCGATGAGTTCCGAAGATAATAAATGAAGAAGGACCCGAAATTTTGAAATATAATGTGTCATACTATGTTTATGGTTATGCATTGTATCTTTACAGTAATTCTTTGTGTTTGATAAGCTCAATATGATGTATTTGTGTATGAATGATTTTCACAACTTAAGTATCTTCAGTTCTTGCATGCATGAGTTCAAATATGATGTGTAATTGGTGTATTTTGTGCAAGATCATGGTGAGTCTTGAAGGTTTTTGGAACCCACCCAAGTATTCTCCTTTCCCTTCCCTATCCTTTTGTCTTGGTTTCACTTTGGTTGAGACTTCTTCTCTTCGAAGGAGATGAAAAT
>ML815803.1:326782-351089 GCA_009831015.1 Picea engelmannii
TCATATTTTGTTAAAATTTAACGAAGAGATTAGGGGTCCCACCTATTTAGCTATTATTTAATAGACCCACATTTATTTTATTATTATCTATTTGTCTCAAACCAGTGGTTAAGATAACTAGATATTAAAAAAATAAAGGTAGTTGAACTACCATCAATTGTTTAAAGAAGAATAAAATCTCAATCAAGAGGAGAGACAAAGGGGGAGAGAGAACAAAATGAGAACTTTTTGTATAAGGTCTACTCTATACTTGTGAGATACTTCTTTTTCGTCATTCATTTTGAGTTTGCTAGAAAGATAAACCATCTTGATGACACTAGGGTCTTATTGAAGGAAACATGATTCAAAACTGAATCATATCTTTCAGTATCTTGTTTCTAAAGGTTATGATATTTCTTGGCAGATTGTGTGTTCTTGTTTATTTATGGATTAGATTTCATAACTGATAAAGGATATTTTGTAGAGTCAAGTGAAAACACTTTTATGGTAGGATGATCCAGATATTTAGCTTCAATTTCTTTTTTTGTTAGAGTATGTATGTATGGTGTCCATCGGAGGCTTCTAAATATAACTTTGGTCCCACCCTCGCAAGGGTTTGTAAAGATAATTTTTCTTTGTATCTCAGAATGAAATTAATATAATAGAAAAATCATGTTCTGATTTCAGTGTCACGTGCGTATCTTATGGTATTGTTCATATTTTATTCTCATCTTTTTTCTTATAGACACTTATGTATATCTCCACTTCTTTTATTTTTTAGAGTTAGATATGACATATAAAATCAACTTTAGTCCCTAGTACATATTACTTTTGGATTAAGAGATTTTTTTGAATCAAAGGCTATAAAACCCATGTAACATTCCCAACTATCTTTCCTTAGCCTAGAAATATTTGAAAATGCTTGAGTAAGGTTCTTCATACCTTTTCCTCAACATGGTGTATTCATGAGTTTAATGAATGGGGTATTCTGTGAATAATTGGACAAGTTTTTACATGTATTTATTGACGACATCTTAATTTACTCTTAGAAAAAAGAGGAGCATGACGAACATCTGAGATTAGTTTTGCAGCGTTTCAGAGAAAACAAGTTGTACGGAAAGTTTTCGAAGTGTTCCTTTTATCAGACGAAGATTCACTATTTGGGATACATTATTTATGGAGAAGGTATTGTTGTGGATCCAGTGAAGGTAGAGGCTATTATGGAATGGCCAACTCCGACGAACATACAAGAGGCACGTATTTTTATGGGATTAGCAGGTTACTATTGAAGGTTTTTCAAAAATAACAAATCCAATTACGGAATTTCAAAAGAAGAATAATAAAGTTATATGGACAAAGAAATGCATCGAAGCATTTCATAAGCTGAAAGAATTATTAAAAACAAAATCGATATTGAAATTTTTGGATATGAACAAGTTATTATTGGTATGCAATGATGCATCCAAGGAAGGGATGGGTGGAGTACTAATGCAAGAAGGCTGATTTATCACGTATATTTCAAGGAAAATAAGAATGAACAAAGAGAATTACGAAACACATGATTTGAAATTATTTGCGATTGTTTATGCCTTACGAGTTTGGAGACATTACCTTATTGGATGAAATTTCAAGTTGAAAATTGATCATAGTGGATTACAACACATTTTTACTCAAAGCAATTTGAATGCGCAAAAAAGACATTGGTCATAACTTTTAAGTGAGTATGATTTTTAAATCATGTATATTAAAGGAATAGTTAATAGAGTATAATATTCATTGAGTCAGACACCTCACATTTTCTGAGTAATACCCCTAAAGACGAATCTTCAAGAAAATAAATTAGCATTACAGATTGATGACGACTGGTACAAGGATGTAAAAGAAAATATTAGATAAGATATCATGATGATAACTAGATATGAGGGTTATCCTTTGGATAGGGACGAACTATTGAGATATAATGGCATAATTTATGTAGCACCAAATGACGAATTGATAAATTTAATTTTAATCGAAGCTCATCAAGCAATGTATATGGCTCATCCGGGAGTCATAAAAATGAAGGCAAATCTTAAACCATTATTCTTTTGGAAGGGAATGAAAAATGATATAGTTAAATATGTGGAGAGATGTCTCGAATGTCAACACGTTAAGGCTAAACATAGACATCCAGTGGATTATTACAACCACATGTGATTCCTGAATCAAAATTGGAAGTTATATCTATGGATTCTATCGTTGGATTTCCATTGACGACAAAGAGACATGATTATATTTGTGTAGTTGTTGACACTTTGATGAAGAGTGTGCATTTTATTCCAGTTTGTACAGCATATCAAACACCTGACATAGCTAGATTTTTTTTAATGAAATTGTAAGATTGCATGGTGTACCAAGGAAGATAATATATGATAGAGGATTAGTATTCACTAGACGTTTTTGGACTAGTTTCCAAGAGGAATTGGGCACACAAATGAATTTTAGTATAGCATATCACCCCGAAACCAACAGAAAAATGGAAAGAATGAATCAAATTTTAGAATATATGCTTTGAATGTATGTGATGGATCAGCAAAAGTGATGGGAATTTTTTTTATCATTGGTAGAAATTGTGTACAACAACAGTTATCAAAGTTTGATAAAGATGGCACCTTTTGAGTTTCTCTACGGACGACCATGTCAACCACCTTTGAGTTGGGATCGACTAAAGGATAGAGTCTTGGTGGGACTAGAAGTGATTTAGGAAATGGAATATAAGATGTGAACCATAAGGAAGCACAAGATCGACAAAAGAGTTATCCAGATGTGCATCGTATAGACCGAAGTTATGAGATTGGTGATAAAGTGTTCTTGTGGGTGAAGACGCATAAGAGTTCAATTAAGTTTTGAAAGGGTAATAAACCATGTCTAAGGTTTGTAGGACCTTTAGAAGTTGTAGGAAATAAAGTGCCCATGGCTTATCAACTAGAATTACCTAATTCTTTGAGGTGTATGCACGATGTGTTTCATGTTTCAGTTTTACGTCATTATATTTCAAATCCCTAACATGTTATTGACTTGAGTTCATTGCAAGTATCGGACGAGGGTGCTCTCATAGTGGATCCAATCCACATACTGGACCATTATACTTGATAGTTATGCCATAAATTGATCGATCAGGTCAAGTTCCAATGGGACAATTATAGTCCACATTCTACCACTTGGGAGGACGCAGATAAGATGCGTCAATAGTTTCAATATTTATTTTAGAGCTGATATATATATTAGTAACAGATATATTATTGTTTCTATTGTTAGATTGTACAACTCCAGGACGAATTTTAAAACAAAAGGGGGTGTATGTAACATCCATATTTTCATTGACCATATTTTCATAACACTGATTATTATTTGAGGACACTTGTGTGCAAGTGATCCAAATAAACATGGTACATCATGATTATCTATTTTGGTTTATGAGTTTATGCTATGATTGAGTATTAAAATTTGATATGTTATTATTATTGATGTATATCATTGACAGGTATTATGATGAGGTTTCTTGAGTGTGGAGGAAATGTGACATGATGAGGTTTCCTGAGTGTGGATGAAATGTGACATGATGAGGATGATGATGGAATCAACAAACTTCCTTGGACTTTGGATTGAGTCAGGGAGTGGACTATTGACTTTGATTATGAGTAATTGTTTTATTTACGCATGTGTTATGATGATGGTTCAGTTATGTATTTCATGTATATTAGTTATTAATGTTATGTTTGTCAGTGTATGTAGGCATGGTGAGACTTGATAATACGAATCACATGTGGATTAAAGGGGTCATACACACATATCAGATAGATGAGAGAGAGGTGTGGCAACGTCATTTTCACATCCTACTAGCACTCTTGTCGTGACCTGATCTAAATGTTAACGACTACCTTGTACCTGACAGGTTCATGATTCCATGAGGGAAGACTAAGGCATTTTCTCATGAGAATTTTTGAGGGGCATGCAATAAGGGGGGTTGTTTATTCATCAATAATCCCTTAGTCTCACACAAGGTCGACAAGTGGAGTATTGACTCTAAGCATCAGATAACTTCGAAACTATGTCATTGGCAAGTGGCACATTTTGAGCACATAGGTGTGTCTTGAAGGGCACGTTGCATGAATAATTTAGTGAGTTATTAAAAATATAGAAGACCTTAGAGAATAAAACAATTACTTAGAACTAATAGAAAATAAAATATGAATTTAGATAATTTATATTAATTTATGAAAGGGAACATAATAAAAACCCAAGTCTAAATGTTTATGCCTAAACAAGTTATAGAAATGAGTTAAGGGAAAATTAGACTAATAAAAACTATAAAAGGGAGAATAAGAATAAAAATAAGACATGTGCACAATGTGTGCATGAAATTAATAAAAATGAATTTTAATTAAAAGAAATTATTTTCATGAGAAGAATGGGTTGTCAACATAGAATTAGAATCTTAAGTCAAATAACCTTTAAATCCTAACTAAGAGAAAATTCATAATCAAACTCCAGCTATAAATAAGTTAGGAGACATAATAAAGGAGAAATTGGGGAACTAAGGGACAACTAGGAGAAAATCTAGGAACTAATTTGGGATGTGAGGGAAAATGCATAATTTTTAATTAAAAGAAATTAAAACATGTGCAACTTGGGGAAAGTGTGACATGTGTTGGGGGTGAATAATATGTAATTTTATTTATTAAAAATTAGTTAATTGTTCATGAGAATACAAGTATCAAGATAAATATTTTTATAAAAGAAACGTGAGGAAGAAGGAAAGGCACCCTATTATTGGCTGATTGAAATGTTGTTAAAATTTATATTGACTAAGTTTACTTGTGTGAGTTGGGATACAAGCTTTTTGCAAGAGGTGGAAGCCTCTCCTTGCGAGGGCAAGCTTGAGCTAGTTTTGGTCTCAGATTATTTGTGTGGTCCCTTTGTTGCTCGGGGGGCTAAGGGGGAAGAAGAGTACCCCTAGAATTGGTTGGGAGGTACTGACGAATTATTTGGTTAGCAAGCAAAAGGAAAGGAAATTTGTGCAAGAATCAAATTGAGGACCATTCGCTAGCTGCTCGTTATGGTATTTAATTATTGTATTTTATTGTAAATTTATTTAAGTTTGGTATGCTTGAGGCGTATGGAAGAACACCCTGATTTAAATGGGAAATCTATTATGTATATATAATTTTTTGTTTTAATTGAACATGGAAAGAATTGGCGTATGGAGGAACATATTGATTTGAATAGTATTTTGTTAATATATATATATATAAACTTTTGTTTTACTGTATATGGAAGGAAATATATATAGTTATCAAATTGTTAGAATGTTGTTTAGCCTAACATTCGATTACTCTGTTATTTAGCGTTTATTTTATTAATTTAAAAATATGTTTGGTACATCCGCGTAATAAATTAATATGGTTTCTTATCTTTGTCACTACCTAATCTCAGACTTATGAAACTGTAGATAATCCTAGGTTCTTCTTCTTCTAACCTTCCAATTAACATCTTTATCTTACCCAAGATTACTTCGTTGATTTTTTCATCAATCGAAAAATGGATTACTCTTTGTTGGACGTAGGCCTATTTTGAGAAGGAAGTCTATTTTGGGAAGCAGGCCTATTTTTGGAGAAATATATATTTTCGAAAAGACCTATTTTTGGAAAGGAATACGTGATTTTGGAATGCATGCAACAAGTGGAAAGAAAGAAGCATGCAAAAAAAGAAGGAAAAACAACATGCAGGAGGAAAAGCAACGTGGCGCGCAGGCAGGCAATCCTAACCATGATAGGGTTAGGGATTTTGAAAAGATTGTAATGGCTATACGCCTATAAAGTAGTATAAACAAGGACCTAGGTGGTCTAGGTGAGAGAGAGAAAAAAGATAGAGAGATATTTCAGTTGACTATTGAGAGTTAATTGGTTGAGAAGCTATTGATTGTAATAAGTATGGTAGAAGAGTCGAGTAAGGTAGTGTTTGAGGGTTAGGTCATAGGATGAGGATCCTAGTGTGATCTAGTCAGCCTCACAGAGGGATATTATCCTCAATATTGATTGTATTATTGAATATGTAATGCGCGTAGTGCAATATTTCGCAACATAATAAATAAAAGATAAAAGAAGATAGATGTTTGTGTACGTAGCCCCAGGAGGGGGTGAACCATGGTAAACCTTTTGTGTTTTGTGATTGTTAATGAATTATTTGCTTTCTTTTGGTCATCATATTAAGAATGAATGGTTAAAGTAGATTTATCAGCATACGTGCATAGGTTTAAAGAAAAATAAATCATAGAAGTAATTTAATGATTAACAAGGATAATGAATAAGGAAGAAAGAATCCAATCCAAATCCCCACTCATTCCTAGACTGCAAAAACCTGAGTATTGTAGTCCCCCATAAAATTTATCTCGGGTGAGACTGCATTGTGCACCCTATGTGCAACGTGTCCTTTTGGTCTACCAGGAGGGACGATATTTTTTGAGGGTTTTGCTAGAAACCTATTTGTGATCAGAACCTGGGTCAACCCAAGAAGAAGTAAAGAAACCAACAAATGGTTATGTTGCCAGCTAGAACTGCACAGGATTGAGTGGATGGGATCCATGGAAGAAATGCATGGAGGATGAAAGTATAGAAGGGAATGTTAAATCCATGGAATCCAACAAAGTTGGATATTGAAGGATGGTTGAAAACAAATGAACTTGAGTTTGTGCGGAAGGACAAAAAAAACCCTAAGTTAACACAGCGAAAATATCTCGACAAATACGTGTTTAGCGACTTGCATGAGGTATTTTTCTATGATTTCCCACATTTGTTGCATGAGTGGTTTTTGAGGTTAAAGGAAAACTACCCTCCAAATCGAATCAGACAACTGGAGTGGAATCCTGTGGAGATCACATAGTTACAACAAGTAAATAACAAATTTACGTGCGCAGTAGATTTCTGGCTAGATAATATTGTTGCAGGATTTATGACCAAATTCGCAATAGATACTATGAATTCCTACACCATACAAGAGAAGGAATTTCTAAAAGGACCTAAAGGTAGGTACATAAGATCGTTGTACACTTCAATCAATATTTTATTGTATGACAATAGTGTAATCACCATGGAATTAGACAACTAAACTTCCTTGCGTGCATGGGGGAGGAGGGGAAGCACTAACAAGAGGTTGAGATATGGATAGGGATATGGATAAGGGGAATAAGAAGGAGGCCATGGAACCAATGATTATGGAAGAGGACCAAATAAAGAAGATAATGGAAAAATATGGAAAGACGCACATCAGAATACCCTACCAATATAAAATGGATAACAAGAAGAGAGCCATAGCCGACAGAGAAGGATTGGCGAGCGATGAAGAAGAGGTACAAGATATTTAGGCTATGGAGAAGATTGAGGAAATTTTGCATGCAACATATGAAAGGAAAATAGGAGGTCCAGGGTCAAAAACGAAAGGCAAAACTCCAATCTAGATCATCGTCAGTGTCGAACCTACTACCCCATGTGCAGCTATTACAACAGAGAGAACACCAACATTTAGACAACCGAATTTTAGTGGAAGAAAAGCAACAAGAAAGGGATCCAATCAAGGAAAATCAATTGGGGGAGAAATTTCATGAAGTAACAGTCAATTATCTACACTACGTGGAGGCAGTAGTTCAACACAATTCAAAATGGCAGGACATGATCCCACTATTAGATTACCAGAATTTCAGGGAGAGGCATCAGAGGACCCAATAACTTATTCATTTGTGAGAAGATATGGTAAGAAAAGTAGGTTAGATGAAGATACAAATCTCACGCAGTTAGATATCACACTAAGAGACCATGCACTGGAATGGTACATGAGCCTGGATGTAAACAGTCCACAGGGAGTACCAAACATTATCACAGACGTGAAAAAACCACTGGTAAACGAGTTTCAAAAGACAAGCTCAGAAGACCAGTACATGAAGACCAGAAGACCAAGCTTAGATATTATCAGAATACATGTCTCTTCCAAGCTCTCTTTCAACTCATTATTGAAGTTGTAAGTAGGCTTATGTGCAGTTAACAATGAAAGCTAATTGAGAATCATAACGAGCAGTGTTATTTAATAAACATAAACGATTATCATTACCAGGAAGTTGTGTTCTATCATGATCTAGATTTTAATTTATGAATATTTGGTAGCGATTCATCAATATCCATTGACACTTTAATTACAAAAAGAACGACAGAGGGATACATATCCTGTAGAGCCTCTGTAGATTTTATCACTAGGATATCATGTTTACACAAATATCGAGTGCCCATCAACTTGCCACTATCCTTTCCATCGATTGAAATGTGAGGATAGTCAGCGCACTTTAGCGTGGCATGTAAATTCAAGGCATCCCTTGATCTTTACTCTAGAGCCAAGGATGTCACAACAAAGCATTTTCTTGTAGTTGTAGTGGCTCTACCGCTGGGACAATACTATCACCTTGATGGAAGGGATGATTTGCATCATCCTTCGTAATCCAAGAAGTTATTCAAAATCTTATTAAATTACAACAAATATAGTTAGACCTTTAAAGGAGAATCCAGAACTTTTCCACGATAGAAGTAAATAAAAATATTCAAGAAATCATTAGTTGTAGAAACCTAGTGCTGGTATATTGAAATGTATTAATGGAACAGACAATAATTTGCTCTTAAACTCTTCCATTAACTTTGATCAATACTTTCATAACTATAACAGATTTCAACCGTATCTTCTGATCTTGAATTTTTCACCTAAATATATCTGTGTAGAAGCCTTAGGATTTTATCTAACGAGATAATTCATGAAGGGTTGGTCTAGTCATGTAGATATTGCAACTTGGTTACCCTCCACTCAGACAACCGTTGTTAAAATTTAAAGGTTCCAATCTGTCAGTTAAAAATCGACATTTGAGTATCTTATTACATTTCCTACTCCCGTTAATCCACACATGGCCATTAACGAACAATTGTTGCCTTTTGGCCAACTTTTAGTAAAAGGAAGGACTTTCCTCTAATGAGCCTTACATGTAAGTAAAATATATATAAATATTTAATTCTTGCAAAAAAAAAATTATACAGTAAACTAACCCTACTATTTCAATACTCTTAATTTATATAAATACTTATACTCCTAATAATCGCATTTAAGTGTTTGTATCCACATTTCATTCAATTAGGTTCACCTCTATATATACCTGGACAATGCCCTCTCTTGAGGCCTTTATTGAGTCTCTGACACAAGAGCAGAGAAATCTCATCAATAAGGGAAAAATAAAAGGCCCGAAGGTGCATGCATTTACTATGCAACATGGAAGTGGTCATCAATACCATAAATATAAATATAAATACAAAAGGAAAGCACATGAAAATCCGAAGAAGGAAGGGTACTCAAAACCCTTCAACGATGCCTTCGGATCCAAAGGTGGAAAGGGAAGAAAAGGGGAGAAATGCTCTTACTTCCATAAAGGATTCCATCCAAAATCTGTATGTATGAAGAAATAGATAGATCTAATGACCCAAATACTTCAGAAAAAACAACCTTGAATATCGCATCCTCGAGGGTGCCAAGAAGAAGAAGCCAAAAGATCAAAATTCCAAGAAAGGAAATTCTAGCCATGCTTTGATTTCCATCAAATCCTCTCCCGATGCTTGGATCGTATATTTAGGAGAATCACAACACATGGATTCCACAAAAGAGGTCTATTATTCATTGAATGCACACAAAGTTCCTCCTATTCTTATGGGGGACAACTCTCCAATCGAGGTCACCAGCAAAGGAAGGATTCAACTCACAAACGAAAGCTTCTAGAATGTGCTGCACTTTCTCAAAATTTCCTTCAATATTATTTCCGTGTATCATATGACTAACTCTAGCACCAAAAAGAGATTCATATTCACACCTTATGTAGTGGATATCTATGACATGAAAACCAATTCCAGGGTTTCTATCGGTGAGGTAAATCATCAATCTAGACTCTACACATTTTCTGAATTTATTGAACTAAATTTTGCATTACTGCTTACCCATGCTGATGAAAGAAGTAGGATGTTGGGCCCTTTGTTTTTGGATTTTAGGCTACGCAAGAAGGATTACAGTCCTAGGTTTGGTTTAGCATGAGTTGTGCAAGCTACAGAAGAATTTGGATAGTGGAGCGAGGAAAAGTAGCAAAAATCAGTTGCAGAAAAGGATAGCGCAATGCCAGCAAGGAAAAAACAGTTGCAATAGAACAAGAAAGCATGCAAGACCAAAGCCAAAAGATCCTAATCATATTATATATATGGGATGTATAAAATTGTAAAAGGGTTCTCGGTTTCTCTCTTAGCTCTGGGTTCTTGGTCTTGATAGGTTGAGTTTTGTTGTTATTAAGAAAATGTTGTACATGTAATCTATATTTGGTTCTAGGTAAATAGAACTTTGTGACATGAGTCCAGAGTCAGAAGTATGTAACAGAGTACCAAGTTGTATCTATGAGATTATATTCGATGAGTTCCGAAGATAATAAATGAAGAAGGACCCGAAATTTTGAAATATAATGTGTCATACTATGTTTATGGTTATGCATTGTATCTTTACAGTAATTCTTTGTGTTTGATAAGCTCAATATGATGTATTTGTGTATGAATGATTTTCACAACTTAAGTATCTTCAGTTCTTGCATGCATGAGTTCAAATATGATGTGTAATTGGTGTATTTTGTGCAAGATCATGGTGAGTCTTGAAGGTTTTTGGAACCCACCCAAGTATTCTCCTTTCCCTTCCCTATCCTTTTGTCTTGGTTTCACTTTGGTTGAGACTTCTTCTCTTCGAAGGAGATGAAAATGCCATCACTCTAGACTACATGGTACATTTTTTCAGTAACCTGAGAAGGACCTTGGTCTGATCAATTCTGCACCAACAAAATGGTTTTGTTGTCGGGACCTGCGTTAAAAGGGAACCTGTAGGGAGAATTATTTCGTGGATTCACAGATCTAATATTCACCAATGGTGGGAGAGAAATTGCAATGCCTTCATATGGAAAGAAGCGGAGTTGAGAGGAAAATCTGTGAAAGATACATGGGACGTAGTTTCTTACTCAGAAATATCGAGTGACCAATATGAGATATTTCGGGTTAAGTTCCCGGAAGAAATTTTCCACTGGATAGATAGGCTCCAAGAAGATCCATAATTCCAAGAATGAGTCAAGAGGACCTATACTTGGGATACATAAAAGATTGCAACACTTCATCGGTTGGATCGTCCATTCACGCGAGCGATTGATTTTTGGGTCAATACCACATTATAAGGATACATTATTGAGTTTGCAGTTGAGAATCACCAATCTTTTTCACGAGCAGAAGAAGATTTCAAGAAAGACGCAACAGGAAGAGTATTGAGAGAAATCCCCATGTGGATTAAGGTTTTCTTTATGGAAGAGGGGATGTTGACTATGTCCTCGATTGAAATAGCATCGTAAACACCCTCACTTGGGGTAGGGCGAGTTTGGGGTGGATTCATGGCCTGAGAGAGGGGAGAGGGTTCTTTGAAAAATGGGGGAAACAACAAGAAATGGACTCAAGACACGAGCGATCCTTGAAAAGAGTCACCATAGTTGAGAAGTGGTGGTGTGGTAAGATAAAGAAAGAAGCAAAATAGTCTGAGAAGTTTTAGAAAGAAGTCAGACCAAGAAAAGTAGAGGATGAATAGATGGAAGAGTTGTGAAAGATGAGAACACAGGAAAGACTATCCAGTCAAATATTAAGTGAGAGAGAAGCATAGAGAGAAAGAATCCCCCAGCAGGTTGGAAAAGAAGGAGAAAGTGTAAAAGGAAGGGAGAAGGAATCCATCATGGATCTTGAAAAAGAAAGATAAGATTCAGCTCCGATGATAGGAAATATAGGGAATCTGACTGAAGAGACCACTCCATAGGAAGAGAATGAGACCCCCTAGATCAAAGAAACCAGCCCTAAATTCAGTGGTGCTAGCCCCGAATCACCCATACCCCAAGTGTATTCTATACAAGTGGTAAATTCGATACTACCTTATTATGCTAATTCTCTTCCAGTACAGCTAGTTAATCAGTCACAACCGGGAAGTGCGAGTACAGGGAGAATATTGGGATCCCCCGGTAGGTCGCAACCAAGACCATAAGGTTTTATTTTGATAGGAGAAGCAATATCATCAATGGTTGGTAACATGGGAGGTTCGATTTCTCAATACCCAGAATTCTAGGGTAAGGGAGACAAAGATGTTAAGCAACATTGGTTCTTATGTGAAGCAATTTGGAGGTCCAGAGGGACTCTGGATGTGAATAAATTGGTTGATTTTGAGACTACCTTGAGAGTTCGTGATCTCAAATTGTACATGAATTTTATTGAGTCAGGAGTTCTAGGAATGCAAGGTCAAGAATTCACACTTTACTAGGTACGGACAAGATTCATAGCGTAGTTTAAGCTACCTCAGTGAGAACAAAAATCTTTGTCTGAGTTGCGCAAGATTCAACAAAGGGAAGGTGAATCATCTTGGGAATATATCCATAAGTTTAAATATGCTATAGGGAGGTTAGTACATCCAATTCATGAGGAACATCAAAGAGAATGGTATATTCAGGGATTGCTACCTCTGACATGGATTTTGTTAATGCAACAATGGATATCCACTTTGACATATGCCTTGGAACAATCAATGAAGATTGAAGCCATGGCTGAGTATCCGGGGAGCCTGAAAGTGACCATACCCCCAATAGATGCAAATTTGGTGCAATTACAGGGGAAAATATCAGCACTTATAGAAAAGATTCAAGAAATGACGATACCTAAACTAGGACGAATGCAGGTCTGGCGTACCATATGTTACACATAAGGACATCTGGTGAATGAATGTCCACAAATGAGGGGAATGGGACCTCCTCAGAATCTGATGGGACCCTCATCAGGACCCATGGGAGGAGTTGTGAAAGTATCTGTGAATTTACCATTCCATAACCCCACCCCATATCATGCTTTTCCAAGTAGCCAAGCAGCATCGGTAGTCAAGTATTGTGATATTTTATGAATCCATGGGCATGGGCCGAGACAATGCCCCATTATTCAAAAGTATTCAAAAGTACCAAACACTATACATTGTGAGTTTTTTTCATCTATCACACATACTACCAATCAATGTAGAGCATTGGATGCACTTGCAGACAGGTTGGATTGAACAACATTCAGGGTGAATGAAACCCCTCAGGGATTGGGAAGAGGTCGAGGAGGTGGATTTGGAAAAGACTTCAGAGGAGGAAAGACTGGGGGAAGAGGGACAATTATATGCTACAACTGTGATGAGAAAGTCCATATGGATAAAGACTATCTGTATCTGAGGCGGCCATGGTGATTTCACTGCAGAACCAATGGGAACGCAACTGAAGACTTCCCAGAATTAATTGCAAAATGGAAAGATCAAGTACGTCAATGAAGAACTAACCTCATCAGTTCATAAATCAAGAGTTATTAGAAGACAACTTCCCAACCTTAATATCTTCTCTCGAGCAGGGGCAAAGACTGGAGTTGATACTGATAATTTACCTTAGATCCAGAAAGCAACACCTAAGGAAGACATGTATGATCCTCTGAAACAAAAGTTGTTCTTTAAAATTTCCATAGAAGTATTTCAGAATATCCCTAGCCTTGAGATGCAAGAGAAACCCCCTCAACCTATTGTTTACCCTAAGATTCAACAAGTCCCTGCTTCACCCCCTGCACCGATAAAACCTATAGTCATGATGAGACAATTTGAGCAACCACAAAATGTAGTCAACCTTTGGTTTCAATTATTTTCTGATATTCTTGGGAATGACCAGTTAATAGAAAATTTGTGTAATGCACTATACCTAGTTCTAGGGAATGAAAAACCCATAGAAGCAAGAATAAGAACTAATCTTCCTGAGAAGCGTACTTAGAGAGTGCAGAGAAGGAAAGTACGAACTATAAAAGATTTTAGACTAGTAGCCCAACTAGACGAGTTTGAGATTAAGGATGTTATGTTAGATCTAGTATATGATGTTAACATACTTCCTAAAAAGACTTGGGAATACTTAGGAAAATTCCATTTGACATATTCCCCAATCTAGCTAATAATGGACAATCAATATTGTATTTTCCCAATAGGAAGACTGGAGAATGTGGAAATAGATGTTGTGGGAGTGAAGACTGTAGCTGATTTTGAGGTGATCGAAATCATGGGGGATAAGGACCCTTATCCTGCACTACTTGGTATTGATTGGGAATATGAAAACTATGCAATGATTGACCTAAAGAAATACACTATGACATTTGAGCAGAAAAAATCAAAGTAGTTCAACCTTTGGATCTGTATGTAGGCCTCCGATATACGGAACCAACAGACAACAATATGGAGGGAGAAGACCTGGATCAGTTGTACACTATAACAACAGAAACAAGATAAAATTACATAAATCCTACTCCTGATGGATCAATAAGTTGGAGGAGTATACAATCAGCAGACGAAGATTCAGAACTAGCATTTGACAGTTGGTAGCAAGGCTCCTACGAAATATTTTCAAGAAGATGCGCAATTGTCAAGGAAATTAGATGGGTTGGGACCGAGCGAAGAGAACACCCAATATATGATGGTACCTTAGGACTTGACAGTTTTATGCTAAGCATGGAAGAAAAGGTAGTGGAGGATCAAAGGATCTTAGTACTGGATTAATTCCTCCAAGACACCCCTGCCAAATGGTGGGCCAATCACAAAGACTTACTCAAAAATTGGGACGATGTGAAGCAAGCTATCAAATATACATCATACCCAGTCATACTGATAGTTCTTATAATCACCCATTGAAGTTGCGCAAATTCAATATAGGGACCACGGAGAAACATAAGATAGCTATGGTGGGAGATTATTGGGATGATCAAACTAGGCAAGAAATACAGAGTTTGTTGCGAGAATATGATGATTTGTTCCCAAAGACATTTTTAGAGTTAAAAGGGATTAAAGGAGTTAGGGGAGAGATGAAAATTGAATTAAAACTAGGATCGAAGCCTGTGAGGCATAGACCATACCGACTTATGCCCAAAGTGAAAGAGAAGGTTAAGAGGAAAATAGACAAGATGCTAGAAGTTGGACTTATTTTTACAGTGGAAGAAGAAGAATGGGTCAGCCCAATAATCATCCAAAGCAAGAAAGGTACAGAGGATATTAGGGTCTGTGTATACTATGGAATCCTTAACTCTGCTTGTGTGCATGACCCTTTTCCAACACCTTTTACTAATGAGGTGCTAGAACAAGTTGCGGGGAAATAATCTTACTCATTTGCAGATGGATTTTTGGGGTATCACCAAGTAAGGATTGTTGAAGAGGACAAAAAGAATACCACATTCATAACAGAATGGTGGTCATTTTCATATAATGTGATTCCACTCAACCTAAATAAAACCCCTGCATTTTTTTCCAGGATTGTAATAACAACTTTTCGAGAATTTATCCACAATTTTATAGAAGTTTATATGGATGATTGGATGATATAAAGTCTACTCAAGGGACATGTAGCGCTACTACATCTGATGTTTGAAATATGTAGAGAACTGAAAATATCGTTGAACCTCAGAAAGTCCATCTTATGTGTGCCACATGGAAATTTGTTGGGCCACATAGTATATCGAGAGGGAGTACTAGTAGACCCAACCAAAGTTGTGGTTATTGTGAACATGCCACCACCTACGAGTGCTTAAGAAGTTGTGTTCCACACTGGGGTACACAAGGTACTATCGCAGGTTTATCAGAAGATATGAAAATATCATTGCACCTATGGAAAATCTACTAAAGAAGGCCGAAGTGTTCCAATGGACCCTAGAATGTGATAAAGTGTTCAAGACCCTAAAGGAGAAGCTCAAAACAACACCTATTCTGATATTTACAAATTGGGAAAACAAATTTCGTGTCCACGTAGATGCTTCAGGTACTGCCTTGGGAGCCATCTTAGCACAACCAAGAGATGGATCCATGGATCATCCTATCTATTTTGTGAGCAGGAAGTTGTCGCAAGCTGAGCGCAACTATACAATGAAAGAAAGGGAGGGTTTAGCTATGATTTACGCCTTGCATAAGTTTAGACATTATTTGTTAGTTTCTCATTTTAAGTTCTTTAATGATCATTCTGCATTAAAATATCTAGTTAACAAACCTGTGTTGGAAGGGATAATTTGTAGATGGTTGCTACTATTTCAGGAATTTTCTTTTGAAGTGATCATTAATCTTGGAATATGTGACGTAGGGCCTGGTCACCTATCTA
Source organism: Picea engelmannii (assembly GCA_009831015.1). Classification (NCBI taxonomy): domain Eukaryota; kingdom Viridiplantae; phylum Streptophyta; class Pinopsida; order Pinales; family Pinaceae; genus Picea; species Picea engelmannii. Next base: position 343,062 of record ML815803.1, read on the forward strand.
TATTAGAGTTAGGGGAAAGTGGCAAAAAATTTGATGATCAACTCCCAGATGCAGACCTATTCCAGGTTGAGGCCATACCATAATACCTAGAAGACATAGCATTCTTCTTAAGTACAAGAGCCTTCCCAGAAGCATACTATGCAGCCCAGAAATGCCATATGGTGGTTACAACAGCGGACTATCAGTTGATTGCAGGGAAACTGTATAAATTGAGACTAGATAGTATCCTCGGAAGATGTGTCTTGGATCATGAAAAACAAGATATACTATGGGAGTGCCATAGTGGATTTGCGGGAGGTCGAGTGGGAGGAAAGGCCACTACACAGAAATTCCTCCAAGCTGGACTATGGTGGGCCACGCTCTTCAAGGATGCAAAGGCATATGATAGATCATGCGATGTTTGTAAAAGAGTGGGTAAACCATCACGATGAGATGAATTTCCACTTCAACCAGTTTGATCCTTACAAGCATTTGAAAAGTGGGCGGTTGAGTTCATTGGGCTGATCAACCCCACAGCTAATCATTCAAAGGCTAGGTACATTATTACCGCAACTAACAACCTTACATGTTGGGTTGAGGCAATAGTTGTTCAGGATTGTTCGACCGATATTGCTGCTAGTTTCATTTTTGAAAATATTATCACTCGATTTGGATGTCCTAGGAGTCTGACCAGTTATCAGGGAGCTCATTTTATCAGTAGTACCTTAGAAAATATTACAACAGAGTTCTTGATCCAACATCATAAAAGTATCCCCTACCACCTGCAAGCCAATGGAACAGTAGAGGCATTTAACAAGATTCTGGAGAGAGGGTTAACGAAGGTCTGTTGCACAAACAGGGAAGATTGGGATGACAGAGTTCTAGCAGAACTATGGGCTTATAGGACAACCACAAAGAAGCTCCACAAGTACACTCCATTTCAGCTAGTTTATGGGAAAGAGGTTGTGGTACTTGTAGAATTCATTACCCCAAGTTTGTACATTGTGCATATTACACACATGTTGGAGGAAGAATCAGTTGCACAGAGGCTCATGGAGTTACAAGAACTTAAAGAGACTAGGTTTTTAGAAGACTTCCATCAGTCAGTTGAGAAAGGAAGGAAGAAATATTGGCATGACAGACACATTAAGACTAAAGTATTTGTGAAAGGAGACAAGGTCCTACTCTATGATAGTCAGTACCAGAAGAATCCAGGCAAGTTGCGCATGCATTGGTTGGGACCATTTATAGTTGCAGAGATCTGACCTTCTGGAGCAGTCAGACTTGCGCAACTGGATGGTATGTTGCGGCTAGTATGGGTGAATGGTGCTCACCTGAAACCCTATATGTCTAAGAACTGATCTAAAGGATTGTTTCTCTAGTCCGAAGGAGCATGTATAGTAGTTACATTTGAATTTTTCTGCAATTTCTATAAATTCAGTTAATAAAGTCGAAGAGTGCCTTGTTGCGCCACGACATGTAGTTCATTGTTTTGGTTAAGTGTTTTTTTGATGAAAAACTTCTTACTCAGCAGCGTAGGATCAGAAGAGCCATGAAGCTATTAATGACAGTCATTAAATGTGACAGGGACCCCTTTTTGGTCGGACGAAGAGCGAATCCAGACGCAATCTGAGTCCATGTGCCACACAAACCCAGTCCAGTCATAGCCAAGAAATAGTAGTATAAAGTTGGGAGTTTCCAAGAAGTCAGGAAGTGGGCCTTAGAGTTGGTCCCAAAGTTGGGCCCTTCATTTGAAGAGGAAGAGAAAGAGAAAGTGCAATTAGAAGAGGAAAGGAAAGAGGAAAAGGAGGAAAATTGAAAGCAACAATTACTCCTAGAAGCTGCGAAAGAGTCAAGTACTTGACTCTAGGGCGAGTCAAGTATTGTGGTCGGATCCTATTGGGCCCTTCATTTTTGGATTTGAGGCTGTGCAAGAAGGATTATAGTCCCAGTTTTGGTTTAGCATTATTTTCACAAGCTACAAAAGAAGCTGGACAGTCAAGCGAGGAAAAGTAACAGAAATCGGTTGCGGAAAAGGACAAAAAAACGCCAGCAAGGAAAAAGTAGTTGCAACGGAACAAGAAATAATGTGATCCTAAATCCAAAGGACTCCAATAATCTTAGATATATGGGATGTATATGATTGTAAAAGGGTTCTCAGGTTCTCTCTCAGCTTTGGGTTCTTGGTCTTGATAGGTTGATTTTTTTTGTTGTTAAGAAAATGTTGTACATGTAATCTGTATTTGGTTCTGGGTAAATAGAACTCTACGACATGAGTCCAGAGTCAGAAGTCTGTAACAGAGTACCAAGTTGTATCTCTAAGATAATATTCGATGAGTTTCGAAGATAATACATGAAGAAGGACCCAAAATTTTGAAATATAATGTGTCATATTGTGTTTATGGTTATGCATTGTATATTTACAATACTTCTTTGTGTTTGATAAGCTCAATATGATGTCTTCATGTATGAATGCTTTTAACAACTTAAGTATCTTCAGTTCTTGCATGCATGAGTTCAGATATGATCTGTAGTTGGTATATTTTGTGTAAGATCATGGTGAGTCTTGAAGGTTCTAGGAACCCACCCAAGTATTATCGTTTCCCTTCCCTATTCTTTTGTCTTGGTTGTGCTTCAGATGAGACTTCTTCTCTTCGGAGAAGATGAAAATGCCAGTGCTCTAGACTACACGGTGACTTTTGTTGGTAACCTGAGAAGGAACCTGGTCTAATCAATTCTGCGCCAACATAGGATATGGAATGAAAGGGTCGAGCATTTAAATTTAAGATATATGCAACAACTTAGCAAGTAGGGAATGGTTTATGTTATACCTGACATCCACTTCTCCAAAGGAATTTGTGAGGGATGTGTTCTTGGAAAACACCCTCAAGAGAAATTTGAAAAAGGAAATACACAGAGGGCTTCCTCTCCTTTAGATCTGATCCATAGTGGCCTCAAGGGCCCTTTTCCGCATCCATCAATCATCAAATAAAGTTATGTGATGATTTTTGTTGATTATTTCTCATGCTTCACATGGATATTCTTTCTCAAGCAAAAATCAGAGGTCTTTCAACACCTCAAAGATTTCAAAGCCCTTGTTGAGACATAGTCAGGAAAGAAAATAAAAATCCTACAAACTGATAATGGGGGAGAGTATGTCAACCATGAGGTCCATAATCTTTGTCATGAGGTAGGGATTCAATTGTAGCACACGGTTCCCTATACTCTGCAGCAAAATGAAGTTGTTGAGAGGAAAAATAGATCTCTAAAAGAGATGGCATATTTCATGTTACGTGCAAAGTCACTTCCACATAGATTATGGGCCAAAGCACTTAATTGTGCAATCTACATAAAAAAAATATCTCCCCATAGATTTTTCAAGGATAAGACCCCCTACGAGGCTTGAATTAGCCTCAAACCGGAAGTGACCCACTTTCATATTTTCGGTTCACATGCATGGGCCTGGATTCCCCCTGAGAAGAGGAAGGCATTTGATCCACAGAGCACAAAGTGTATCGTTTTTGGATACCCCGACGATGTGAAGGGATACATACTTATTGATCTTTCCTCAGATCGACTCATCATTGAGTGAAGTGTCCAATTTGAGGAAAGTATCTTGCATGTACCTCAACAGTCACATCCAGACACCTTTATTATTACCTGTTCGATATGATGAGAATGCACATGTCAACTCTTATTTATATGAGAGTTATGATTTAAAGGATTCATATTATCTAGATACAGAGTCACTATAGTCAGATGTAGAGTCAGTGCATGCAGATGCAGATGTAGAGACAGAGATGAGGTCCAAGTGGACCTAGACTACTCTTCAAGATGCATGGGATATTGTTGGGGATCCAAATGATACTAGCAGGAATCGATATGATTTTGAGGAGCCTTATCTTGCACTCACTTCCACTGAATTGTTTCCACCCAAGAATATTTTCTTGGTTTAGTCTTCAGATCCAGAGTCTTATGGCGAGGCTGCTGGAAATCCCTTTTGGGAATCCACCATGCAGGAGAAGTACAAATCCCTCCTTGAGAATGATACTTGGGAGCTGGTTCTCCTTCCTTCAGGAAGGAAACTTGTTAGGTGCATATGGGTCTACATGAACAAGAGCACAGATGGACAAATTAGCAGATACAAAGCTAGGCTAGTTGCCAAAGGATTTCAGCAGGTGCATGGCATTGACTATGATGAGACCGTTTCTCCAGTAGCGAATATGGATTCCATACGTTTAGAACTTTCCATTACGGAATCCAAGGGATGGGAAGTCCATCATATGGATGTGAAGAATGCATTTCTTCACGACAATCTCTCTAAGGAGATATATATGGAGCATCCCCCAGGATTTATGCAAGATTCATCTTTGGTCTATCGACTGAAGAAATATATTTATGGCCTCAAGCAGGCTCCAAGGGCATGGTATGAACATATGGAATCCCACCTTCTATCGCATAACTTTGTATGTTGTAAGTCAGACCTAAATGTTTACATGTTCAGGACGACTGACTCACTTCTACTCCTAGTTCTGTATGTTGATGATTTTTTGATCACTGGTTGCTCGACTTCAACGATTGTTGCAATCAAGAGGATTTTGCATGACATGTTATTGGTGATGGAAATGGATCCACTACACTTCTTCCTTGGACTCGAGATCAGTCAGGATGCATCAGGCATCAAACTGTCTCAGGCCAAGTATGCATGAGATCTCCTTGAGAGATTTCACATGACAGAATACAAGTCTGCTCCGACTCCTTTCCTATCAGGAGTCAAACTTGAGGATGATGGGGACACTCCACTGGTTGACAGCACACTATAAATATAGCTAGTGGGGAGATTTTTGTATCTCACACACTCCAGACTAGACCTCTCCTATGTAGTTGGCGCAATATCCAAGTTTATGCAAGAGTTGCATGAGCTACATTGGAAGGCTACAAAGCATATCCTTCAATACGTATAGGGAACCATCACCTTTGGTATTCATTAAGAAACAGACTCTACATTGGATCTCATTAGGTTCACTGATTCTGACTGGGATGGCGATAGAATTGATCGCAATTCCACATCTGGTTACTCACTCAGTCTTGGTTTCGGGCCTAACTATTGGTCGAGCAAGAAGCAAGCTGCTATTTATCTATCTTTAGACAAGGCAGTGTACATAGGGGTAGTTAACATAACCATTCAGGCTATGTGGCTACAACATTTTCTCACTAAGTTGTGAATTAAGTTTCATCGGCTGATCATCATTTGGTGTGACAACCAGAGCACTCTGAAGTTCTGTATATATCCAATTCAGAGGCAGCAAATGAAGCACATAGAGATCCATATGCACTACATCCGGGACTTAGTATGTGAGGGAATCATCGACTTACAGTTCTTTCCTTTAGCAGAACATACTACAAACATCTTCACCAAGACCTTCACTAAGCAAAAGTTCCATTCTTTGCACAGTCATCTTGGAGTGAAGGACATAGTTTCCTAGCAATTNTTTTCCCTCTTTCCTCGCTTTATTTATGTGTATCTTTTGTATTTGGGTACCTAAAATGGCCTCGTTGCCGAGACCCATTCTTTATTTTCACCATAGTGATGTTCATGGGGGGTGTTGGAGTTACTTCACACACACATAGGATTTCTCTTTCCTAAGGTTTTTCCTATTTTTATTAGCCATTATTCAATCTCCTATATTTTAGGAAGAATATTCCTCTAGGGAGAATATTCTCTTCAGTTTTCACTTCAGTTTGATCATTTGAGTGGAGTCTAGATGCTACATTGGGATTATCACCATGTAGCATTGGGATCATCACCAGACTAGCACATTACCCATGATTCCCTGATCTCCTCCACACTTCACTCTATTTCAGTCAGTTAACTGAAGACTGATAGACTAGTTAACTCAGTTATGTGGCAATTCACTCCCATAACTGCTCGAGAGACTAGAATAGGTGGCAGTTTACTCCCGTAACTATTGGTGTGTGTCCAGTTCACTCTATACCACCACTATGGCACATTGTCTTCTCCTCCAATGCACATTTGTTGAGTTATACACAGTATATCATGTGTAAATTATTATTCATTCATTTGGTTAATGAGAATTCTTCCATTCTTTCTCTCCTGCTTCTCTTTTCTTCTATTTTCTCTGCGATTATGTATGTAAATTCCAAGCTAGATCTATTTTGTGTAGGTTCAACAAATTCACATTTTATTGATCCTTGATATACACAACAACCACCTATCGCCAAGAAACAAATTTGTATTGATTGGTGCATCCACCCAGAAATTCTTCAAAACTAGATGGATAGGTGGTTTATGGTATTTGATGCAACTCCCTGCAATAACAAGGAGGTTCCTTTATATTTTTTGAGAAAATTATGGGCAGAATTTGTTTTGGGTCACCATGTCAACTACCTCGAAATTGGTGACTTCCAAGGGTTGGGTCGAGGGTCCTCACAAGACTGAGAGTAGGCTAGGTGTGATCCCATGTTAGGTTTTTGTCCAACCATGTGAAGTCCTAACCGACCTTCCCAACATCCTCCTGTTGTAGAGGGCTTGCAGTAGGTACAAGTTTCTCTATCATCCTTGACTCAGATCCTAGTGTAGCATTGTATCTTTGTTGCACTATCTCAGTAGGAGGTCCTTGGTGGTGACATGGATAGAGGGTTAGACCTTCAACCCCTAGAGAAAAGTGTGTGAGGAGAGGGAACGTGGACATAGTTGTCATCCATGTGAACCTCACAGATGCTTGAGCTGTGGGAAAACTTACTATGGGTCTATGGAGGCCAGTGGACAACAAATCTTCATGGAGAAGGTTAGTATCTTAACCATCTCTATGTTCTTCATCGTTATATATTTATAAAGTATTAAGTGTCTTTATTTCGATATTTAATTGAATGATTTTTTACAGTTTCTACGCCTGAATAAAAGACCCTCTACATTAAAATAGATGCATTGGTGTTTTTCTCCATCACCAATGCAGCGGTAGAGGAAGCATGTTCTTTCAATGTTCCACATACATAGGTACGTGTCACATTTGATAAATTCACCATAGTGATTTCTTTATTTTCTTGCATCCTCAAATTTATAATGTTCTTGTGTTTCTACAGGTTGCGAGACTAAGCGATGTTGAGAAATGTCCACCTAGGATGGACAAGTTACCTACCTCATAGGTATCATGTGTTGACTTAAATCTCATTTAAATATCAAATTTCTTGTATTTACGTTACTGGATTTTACTATTTGGTACTAATAACAATATTATTAATATGTATGAAGGTTGTTGATATTTTTGCTAGTTACAGTACTAGTTCAGTTTTTGGGAAGACGACCATGGATTTTGGGTTACCTATTTCTAGGTCATGCATTATTCCATCGCTTGTACAACCCATGGACATTGCCTCGAAGAAGGTTGTACAGTATAGCGCTCCACTTGCTAGTGAATCTCCATCAATGCCTGAGATATTCATGGTGATATAATGTCTCGATGATAAAATTTTATGTATCTTGAATGGAATTGATTTTATGAATATTTGTTTAAATTCCATGATTTGATCCTTGTAACTGACGCACAGTGGCATCATTAAGAGATTAGGGTCACAAAGGAGGGTAACACCCTCATGATTTTCAGTACCATCTGTGGTGAGTTGTCTTGTGTTCAATTACACAATATCATTTTGTAAGTCTTTTAATTGATTGTGGAAAAAAAATTATAACAACGTTTTTTCTTTGTGTAGTCTCTGGAGCGACGAACCACACTAGGAACAAAACCACTTGAGGTGCTTTTTAGATCAAGAAAATAAATATTGATTTCCACAATGCTCCTGAGGGTGGCAACGGTGGAAGTGGTCAATGAGTGACCAATGTCTTCCATTTTGTATCCAATCCACCATATGGTTGTTTTTTATGTTAAGGCACCTACTTTTGTTATGTATATTGGGCATGATGTGCCATATTGTATAAAATATAGAATTTAGATAATTTTGAATATATATATATATATATATATATATATATATATATATATATATATATATATATATATATATATATTT
>ML815804.1:7719-17912 GCA_009831015.1 Picea engelmannii
GAGAACTCTGTAGAGTTCTCGTTAAGTTGGTGACTATGTTATCAATGTTCCTAGAAGAAATATAAATCATCATATGCAAAGTATAAATCAAGTATATTTGTTATCGATGTCATGAGAAAAAAGTATAAATAATAATATGCAAATTTCAATATGATTTGCTATCAATGTATTTTTTTTTTTTTTTAACTGAGACGGTTATGTTTTATTAATAAAAAAGGTCAGGTTGGGCATCGCCTAAAAACCGGTACATTCTTTGGGTAACCATAAGCACAGCATCCCACTCAGGGGATTGTTGCCTTGATCGGTAGATCTGCATTTATACTAATCATACCACTTTGTAGAGTACATCCTATGTTTGCCAATCTATCTGTTTCCTTGTTTAATCCCCTGAGAATGTGGAAAAATTGAGCCGAGAGAAAACCTCTCAGGATTTTCTTCAATCTTGTTAGCTGCTTGTTTAGCACTGGACCCTTAAGCTCTTTCTCACTTACTAATGCTTTTTTCATCATTTTCGTGTCTCCAAATACTAAGATTTCACTTGGGTTTTCCTTTCTAGCCATTTGGCAAGCTTTCAATAGCCCAAGAATTTCTGCTTGATTGTTGGTTCTCAATCCAAGCCCCCAACTGAGTTCTTCTTTGATCCCATTCAGAGAGAAGATCACCCCTCCCGCTCCTGACTTCCCTGGGTTGCCTTTGGAGGCTCCATCAAAGAAAATTGTACACTTGCCCTACGATTTCCACCACTGTTGGAATCTTTCCTCTGAATATTGAATCTTCCATCTTTCCTTTTGATTTGGGTGTATGTTTGCATGAATTCTGACTTTGCAGGTATAAGCATCCAGCCAGGTCCTTTCTTCAATTCAAAGAGAGCTCTCATCTTTGACGAGAAAGTAATTCAAGGTTTATAAGAGGAGATTCTTTGCGTGGAAAGCCACCTTTGTTGGTGACCATTCAATATTGTTGAAGATGATTTCGTTCCTGGTGAGCCAGAGCTTCCAATAGACATACTTTGGGGCAGCTATCCACATTCGTTTCCATATTGATTTGCTCATGATGTTGTAAGGGTAGTTTTCTTTCCAAGAGGAAAACATGATGTCTATCGATTTCAGTGGAGGAGGAAAAACATTCAACCCATTCAGAAAAATGTCCCAGACCTCCTTTGCAAACTCGCATTCTATAAAAAGGTGGTCAGAAGTTTCCAATGCGCTTTTGCAGAGAACACATCGGTGTGGGCCTGCTATATTTCTCTTGCACAAGTTATCCCCGGTCAAAAAATTTTTATGCATCAAAGTCCGAAAAAAGAAGTTGATTTTGGGGATGTTGAAGCTGTCCCAAATCTGCTTCCAAAAGGACTCCTGGTGAGTCGAATCCTTTCTAGTTTGCATCAGTAGATACCATTGGCCTACCGAATACACTCCTGTCTTGCCCTAGCCCCAGGAGTCTTCTTCGTCAATGTGCACCGGGGAAAAATCAGAGAGAGCATCTATCAGAACATCTAACTGTGGTTTTAATTGCTCAGGAATTCTTGGAAAGATCCAGCGTTGCCAGTTCCCATTGCTGTCCCAATTCGAGATGTCTTCAATTTTCCTGATGCTTTTTGCAGATAGCCAAGCTCTTAACTCTGATATTTCGTTGACTTCTGCTAGAGGGGGGTGGCCCATAACACTGTCTCTCCAAAGCGTGGTATTTTTACCATTCCCAGGAATTCGGTATAGGTAAGATCTGAAGAATTTGATACCTCTGCTATACAACTTCCAGGCCACCGTGCCTTTGGGATTTTTCTCCACCGTGAAGAGTTTTATTGATTGATTTTTGAGGTATTTAATCTTGAAAATCTGGCTGATTGGGTGATTTGGCTCAGCGTATAGCTGCCATAGTAATTTGCATCCCATGGCTAAATTATCATGCAGGGGATATCGAATTTGCAGTCCACCTTCGACGAGAGGCCTTTTCACTATGTCCCAATTGATCAAATGAAATCTATTGTCGTTTCTGCGTCCTCCTTTCCACAAGAAATTGCGCAGAAGGCTGGAAATATGATCGGATATTGCTTTTGGGTCCAGCATAAGAGAAGCCTGGTATGTGGGCAGTGCTGTGAGAACTGACTTAATTAACGTGAGTTTTCCTCCGGTGGTGAGCCAAAAGCCTCCCCACACTTCAATTTTCTTTTTGAAATTCACTATTACTTCATCCCACAGTTGGTTTCTGTTAGAGCCGAGCGTTAATGGAAGGCCCAAATAATTAATTTTATCCCAGACAATGTATCCTGCAAAGCCCAGATCGCTTGCTATTTTCTCAATTGTTTGTTGCTCTATGTTCCAACCATACACGACGCTTTTCCTCTCACTTATTAGAGCTCCCGAGATGATACAAAAATTTTTAAGAATATTTTTAAAGGAATTTGCTATTTTCGGAGAGGCTCCCCCCAGCATTAAAGAATCATCTGCAAACAGTGCGTGATTCACTGGATCAATTCCTTTAACAATTCAAATCCCTGGTATGCTACCTTCTTGTTTTTCAGTGTAAAGCTTCCTGCTCAAGGAGTCTTCCATCAAAATGTAGAGGAATGGGGATAGAGGGAAGCCTTTCCTCAATCCCCTGGTGGCTATGAAGAAATTAATAGGCCTTCCATTTACCAGAGGTACGATCCAGATCTTTTCTAAACAGGCTTTAATGAGATTGATGAACTCCTGGATGAATCCAAAGGAAGATAGAACCTTGTACAAAAATGAGCGATTAACTCTATCAAATGCATTGCACATATCTAGTTTGATAATCATACCTTGTTCTTTTCGGGAGTGGCTGGAATGCAGAGCTTCTTGGACTTGAATTACATTGTCCAGGATGTGTCTTCCCTTCACAAACCCCCCCTTGAGCTGGAGAAATTAATTTTTGCAGCAGGGGTTTGATTCTATTCGCCAAGAGCTTAACAACAATCTTGTAGGAAGCATTGAAAAGAGAGATCGGCCTATATCTTTCAAAGGTTCCTAGATTTGCTTACTTGGGGATTAAGGCGAGAAAGGTAGAATTTATTCCACCTCCAATATTTTCTTTCCTTAGAAATCCATGAATAATTCTAAGGAGATCTGGCTTGATTAGCTCCCAACATAATCTATAGAAATGGATTGAAAATCCATCTGGCCCAGGGGCTTTGTCTGGCTCCATGGACCAGACTATTTTTGATATTTCTTCTTTCGTGATGGGGCTCATCAGATTGTTGTTTTCGTCTATGTTAATTGAATTCAGAATATCTGCAAGGAAGTCTATAATGTCTTCTTCGCTCCCCTCCCTTTCGGCACTGAGTAGATTTTGAAAATGTTTCCCAGGAGCTTCCTTTATTTGATCAAATCCTTTGCACACCTACCCACTGGAAGTAGTGATTTCTGCTATGTGATTTCACGAAAGGCAAGCCCTATATTATCTGTGAAAGTATGTGGTGTTTCTGTCTCTATCTTTTAACCACAAGTTGCGAGACTTGATTCGCCAGTATTCTTCTTCACTTCTGAAGGAGCTATAAGTGTTCCTTTGGACAGATTTTTCTTTGTCTAACTATGTGGGGGAGATTTATTTTTTTTCCAATTCAAATTGGAGTTCAGCCAGCTATTGGACAGCTTCTTTCCTCTGACTTGTGGGAGTTTTTAAAGCCTTTTTTATCCATTCTTTCAAGGCCATTTTTGTATTTTTCATTTTTTGCTCCCACACAAAGCTTGGGGAGACTGTAACTTCTTTTTCCCGGGTTGATTGTACTGTTTCAAAAATCCACTCTCTTTCAGCCCAAAGAGGTATGAAACGAAAAGGTAGAGGGCCTAAGTCTTCTTCATCTTTCAAACAGAGAAGGATAGGCTTGTGATCTGAGGTTAATTTTGGAAGAATCTTGGAGAAAATGATTTTATTGTCCAACATGATGGAGCTGTTGGTGAGAAATATGTCCAGCCTATCTGAGATATGGTTCTCTCCTGATCTAATATTGGTCCAAGTATATTTTCCTTTCATTGGCTTGAAGTCTACTAGATCCCATTGAAGCATGAGATTTTCCACTAAGTTGAGCATTGGGTCCCTGGTGTAGAAACCACCTCTCTTCTCTTTGGGGTCCATAATAATGTTCATATCACCTCCTATGACAATATTCTTTGGATTGAGAAGTTCTAAATAATCCGTGAGTGTCTTCCAACACTCTCTCTTTTCAACATAGTGCACCATAACATACATGTTAAAAAGAGCTATGGTAAAATTGGTAGTTGTATGGCGCAACTCGGTGAAGATCCAATGTTGTGTCTCATGGGATCTTTCTAGAGAGAAGGTTTTTTTAGACCAAAATGTGTCTATTCCTCYAGCCGAGCCTCTTGCACTTACTACCTTCACTGTATCAAATTTCCATTTTGTGCTACTTATATTTAGAAGAAGGTCTCCTTCTATTTTTKTCTCTTGGAGCATRAGTATATCTGTGGATTCCATTTTCAATAGGTCTTTAATGGCCTCTGCCTTTGTGGAGTTCCCCAAACCCCTGCAGTTCCAAGAGACCAACTGCATTACTTACTACTTGTTGGGGTAAGTCTGCCTCCCTTGGGCATCCTAGCTCTGGTATTCCTCCCTAGAGTCATTTCTAAGGTGGTTTGACTCCCAAGGTTTTTTTTGTCTTTCTGATTCTTCTTCTCTGGTATCCTTGCTTGATTTCCTTCCAGCTCTCTTTGAAGGCCTCTCGAAGGTCTCATCCTCCGATATCCTTGTTTGATTTTTCTTTTTTTTTATAATGTTTGCATAAGAAGGAGAGGAAATATTGCTTGGAACCAGACTTGAGGGAGGGATTTCCACTTTACCTAAATCTGGAGAGGCGATGTTATTCAACTGGGTGATCCCATCTCGATCTTCTTCTGGAGTTTCTGGAGGGGTTTGGAGTGGTTCGAAGGAGTTTTTGTCTTCCTCAAATTTGATGGTTTCCTTGCTTCCTGAGTTTTGGGAGTTTCCGCTATCTTGACCTATTTTATTCCCTGTCTCTTTGCCTTTGGTTTTATTATTCTGCCTGTTATTTACTGTTTTCTTTACTTTCTTCCATTGTTCTCCTTTATCTTTTTCTGTTGCCTCCTCATTCTTCTTCTTGCAGTACCTTGCGAAGTGCCCATACTCATGGAAGTGTTGGCATTTGAAGGGAAGTTGTTCGTAGTCGAGCTCCTGGATGTGGGTCCAATCTACAACTGTGAGTTTGATGGCTTCAGGTAAACCAACTTCCAGGTCAACTTCAACACATATTCGGGCACAGGAGTATTTATCTTTCCTCACCACTTGATCTATGTATATTTCTAGAGCATTGCCAATATACTGCAGCGATCTCTGATTCCAGTAGTGGAGGGGAAGATGAGGAAGGCACACCCACACAGGCACAGCCGTAGGCACATCCTATGCCAGATCGAAATATGGTGACCATTTATTCAGGTATAGTCCCTGAGGGCCCAAAAAATATGGCTTGTTTCTAAAGATTAGGCTTCTGTCTTCCACATTATCAAACACAAATACAACAAACCCTTTGCCGATGAAGTGGCTTTTTATTCCTTCTGAGACCAGTGGGATCCAGTTCCGCTTGACTCAATCTTCAACTGCTTTCGGGGATGGCCATAGCCCTGTGAACTGGCCAATGAGGCCTCTTTCGGCTAAGTTCAATGCAGATCTGCAGGTTTCTTCCACAGGCAATTCCACCGTGGGGATATTATCCATCTTTTTCACAAATTTTTGCTGTGAACCGAAGATCGGTCATTTCCTAGCAGCAACTAATAGGTTCCTGAATGCTTCGACTTCAAGGCCCGGGGGAGGAGGGGCCTCAGAGCCACCTCCTTGATCCATTGTGGCACGAACCTCATGCAGGAGGGAGTATCTTGCCAGACGTAGCTAGGGTTTTTTGTTTTGATGAGAGAAATTTATTTTTAACTATGCCCATTGCTATCAATGTATTTAAAATTCATATAAATTATTGAATTATTTTCTATCAATCTCCTTGTAACAAGTACAATTCATTATCTCCAAAGTTGAATATGATTTTCTATCAATTTCCTTAGGACAAGTATAAATCATCGTCTAAAAAGTAAAAGATTGTTTTCTATCAATGTCCTTAGAACAAATATGATTATGATTTTCCTTCCCTATAATATATTGCATCAGTTCAAATTTTCTATCTTTTTTTAATACGTCAAACATAAACCATCCTTTTAATGTGACAAACATAAACCACAATACATGGATCTTAATTTTGAAACATTAATATGAGTAACCTAGTATGAATAAACCAAATGATTCCTTAAATGAAACTCACAATATGACACTCATGACCATACCTCACTATGTGATGAACTTTGTCCTTTATCACATTATGATGAACATTTCCCAACGTCGCAATGTGATGAACATTCCAATGTCCTTGCATTGCTAGAATCACTTACTGATGACACAATATGTCAAACATATCTCGACATCTCTTTGTGACAAAAATTTCCCAACATCGCAATATATCGACCATCTCTCAACATCGCACTGTGACAAACATTTCCCAATGTCACATTGTCACAAACCTTGCCCAATATGACTAAACCTAGAAATTCCTTACATGAATCTCAATAGGTGACATGTATGACCAAACCTCACTATGTGATGAACTTTGTTCTTTGTCACCTTATGATGAACATTTCCCAACATCGCAATCTGACAAACATTACCCTATCCTTGCATTGTCCTAATCACTTACCAACGTCACAATGTGTTGAATATATCCCGACATCACATTTTGATGAACATTTCTCAACATTACAATGTGTCGACCATCTCTCAATGTCACATTGTGACAAACATTTCCCAATATCACAATGTCACAAATATTTCCCAGTGTTACATTGTGACAAACATTTAGCAATGTCATGAGCATTTCTCAATGCCACATTGTAATGATTATCTCTAAATGTCACATTGTGACAAACCTTGTTTTTATAGAATCACCATGGTGAACCTTAAGTGTTGGAAATTTGGTTGTCATTGATGCCAACCTTGATAAATAGGTGAAGTATCATTGATTGATTGGTTTGAGAAACATTGTCAATATTAGACATATTGTTTTGAAGGTGACTTGAATTTCAAGCATTGTATGAACGTGACTTGAATTTCAAGCATTGCTAATATTGGACATAAAGTTATGAAGGTTACTTGAATATCAGTAGAAATATAATATTGACTAATATATTGTATGAGCTTGATATACTCATCCTATATTGTATAAGGTTGAGATTGTGTCATTAACATCCATGCACAAAAGAAGAAACTATCCAGATAAAAAGGGTAAATGGATAATCCAATATGGATCCATACAAATCACAAATAAAGAAGTTAATAAGACATGGTTCATTAAAGATGATTAAGAAAATATCAATTGAATAAGGTTCGAGAGATGAGACAGAATGTCAATGGCGGATATATATATAATGGATTGAATGAACTTTCATTCTACTAGGTTGGTTCCTGTTTACAAGTTGAGTCTTGTCACGAGGATTGGATTCCTCACATCTTAGTTGGATCTGAGATCAACAAGTTGGGTCTTGTTATGAGGGTTGGATTCCTCATTTCTCAGTTGAATATGAGAACTACAAGATGGGTCTTGTATCAGAGAGTTGGATCTCTCATATTCAATTGAAGTTGAAGATATTAAAGGATTGATTTTGTATGTATTCATTCAAGTTAAATAAATAAAACAATGATATTTTATCTACTTCATACAGTTTGTGTTATAAATATTTATGATTAATTAATTGAACTGCATATATCTTATTAAACTAATTTAGTTAATCTATGAAAGTGTGAAAAGTAGCCAAAAGTTCCAGACACTAATTCACCTTGCCCCCTCTCAGTGTCAATGTGTGTTTGAAAAATAGGTAGCTAAACATAGTCAACTAATGTTAGAATATGGTCACATACAACCATGTAAAAATATCATCAACCTTAGCCAACCATGGTTAATGTTGACCATGGTCATGGTCAACCAACTTACATTATCAACTAGCAATTTGGTCAATTATATATAGATATAATTTTTATGAGAAATGTCTTTTTATCATATATATATATATATATATATATTCAATTTCCCATTGACATAAACATTTCTTGTCATCACAATGTGACAAAATATCTCGCAATGTCACATTGTGACGATCATTTCCAATATCAATTTAAGGACATCCTAAGTGGGTCTAATGGTTAAAAACATGTGTTTTCTCTTAAGAGGTCACAAGTTCAAATCTAGAGGGGGGTAGGGTATGTCTCTTGATTTTTAAACATTAAATTATATCACTAACCCTAATATGCCTAAACCTAGTAGTTCCTTACACGAATCTCATAATGTGATGCTCATGACCATTCCTCACTATGTGATGAACTTTTTCATTTGTCACATTGTGATGAACATTTTTCAATGTCGCAATGTGATGAATGTTACCCTGTCCTTGGCATTGTCATAATCACTGATCGATGACACAATATGTCGAACATCTCTCGATATCGTATTGCGATGACCATTACCCAACATCGCAATTTGTTGACCATCTCTCGACATCGTACTGTGACAAAAATTTCCTAATGTCACAATGTCATGAACCTTTCCCAATATGACTAAACCTAGAAATTCCTTATATGAACCTCGAAATGTGACGCTCAAGACCAAACCTCACTATGTGATCAAATTTGTTCTTTGTCACCTTTTGACGAACATTTTCCAATGTTGCAATGTGACAACCATTCTCATGTCCTTGCATTGCCTCAATCACTTACCAATTGATCTGGATTTATGTAGGAACACAATGAAATACAGAAATACACATAAACACAAAGATGTAGCAGAAATAAGACTTCATTTCATTAATCACAAATGACTGAAAAATTCTTACAGACAGGATGGAAATAAACTAGCTAGGGCGTTGGTAGCTTATCTCTGAGAAGAGATGTGGCGGCTACTGGCCTCTAAACTGCCTGTTACAATGAGGCTCAAAGGCCTATATATTACTGAGAAACAATGGAAAACCCTAAACATCCAAAAATCCAATCCTAGGAGATGAAACGCCAAAATATGGGCCCCATTGGGGTAAATTGGTACATCAATTTCTTGGGGTCGTAACTTTGGAATATTATCTCCGTTTGACGTGCATGATACATTGTTAGAAATATCTATCCGAGGACTACACTGTTGACAACAAATATCGAGTTCGGAATAGACTCATATTTTCCAGAGCATTCATGCCCAAAAAACATCGTTTAGGGCCTCAAAACAACTCCGGAAGTTTAGGACCCGAAGAACTGCTAAAAATAGTAAATTGTGCTACAATTAAGGAAACTGAAAAAATGAAAGAAACAATGGTGTGGGTCCAAGTGGAATAGGCGAGTGGCCACCAATATTCACCTGGATCAGTCCTCCCCCCTTAGGAAGAAATGGTCCCCATTGCGTTGAGTTCCTCCATGAGATGAGGAAACTTCTACTGAACATGGTCCTTGGTGAGCCACTTGCCTTGGTGAAGGAGTTGGCCTACTTTGACAACTCGATATAGTTGGATCCTCTATTGGCGGGTGTTCTTGATCTGTCTGTCCATAATTCGATCAGTTGTGGCTTGTTCCATGCAATTTGGGTTTAACTCGGAGAGCCCGGTTGTAGCTGTGTTGTACATAGGGGAGGCTCTCATCCCATGTACATGGATGCTTTGAGTTTTACATGTGCAAAATGTGTACAATCATCCGGTTGACGACCTCTATCTGGACATTAGTTTGCGGATGGAAAGTTGTGGACTTGGTGAGCTTGGTGTCCAACATCGACCAAAGGTTGGACCAAAATGTACTGAGGAACCTACTGTCCCGATATGAGATGATAGACCGTGGGATCCCAAAGTGTACCCACACTCGTTCAAAGAAGAGTTTAGCAGTGGCTTCTGCTGTGATATTATTCTTGCAGGCCATCATAATGGACATCTTCGAGAATCGGTCGACGACCATAAAAACACAGTCATTCCCATGCTTAGTAGAAGGAAGACCCGACATGTAATCCATAGAGATGGATTCCCAAGGTCGACTGGGGGTAGGAAGCAGAGTATAGTGGCCTTGCTTCTTGATGGTCGATTTGGCAATGGCGCAAGCAGTGCAGGACTTGATGTACTTCCTGACATCCTGTCGAAGGTTCG
>ML815804.1:60069-70148 GCA_009831015.1 Picea engelmannii
TATATATATATTGACAATATACCTAATTTTTATTTATCCCACATTCGTTATATTAATAGTAATTTATATCATCTGTGTTATATATACACAATCTTGTTTTATATTTTTACATTGTGTGATATCTTGGGTAGTATTCGTTAAAGGATTTGGAGCAAGCTATAAGGGAGAAACATCAAGAAGACGTCCGAGGAGAATCTAGCATTTCATAGGTTAGTTATTTTTTAAATTCTTACCATTTATCAAAATAACAATTATAAGATCATCTTTGAATCACATAATAATTTTTCATGCACAAATTTAAAAATCTTAATTTTTTTTAGATGTTTTCTATTTTTTTCTAAAAAATTCCCAACTTTTTTAAAAAATTGAGACTTTTTTCAAACAAATTTAACAAAATCCTTAATATTTTTTGAAAAAAAAAGAAGAAAAAATGGTTAAATTTAGGTATAGTTTTGTAAAACAAATTAATTTTTTTATTGTTTTTTACTTAAATTTTTTTATTTTTGGCCCATGGTGGTTACCAGACAATGTTCGGAGCTTGGTCATGGGGCTTTGATGATGCCCGGGAATCGCCCCATCCCCCCCGTGGCCAAGGCACAATCACACGAGACTTTTCCTTAGTCGTCGGGGGACGGACAAACCCTAGGGATTGAGCATCGCTCTATCCCCCACGGCCAAGGCACGGTCCCAACATAATCCTAATAACTCCATGGGTCAAAATATTTGAAATATGGGTCAAAATTTTTAATTTTTTTTTTAAATTAGTTCTTATATTCAATGTTTTTTTAGTTTATTATAATGTGAAAGGCCTAATTTATTTTTTTATCGTATAGGAAAATGACATGAAAGATATTATCTATGAATATATCTATATCACAACCTCCAATAATGGCAATCAAAATTGCAACCGGAACCTCCATGAATGTTAGGAAATAAAATGATAGCATAACAACTAAGCTATCAAGGGCAATGAAGAATGTTAGAGAGTGGAAATGTGTGGAAGGTAAAAACAAACTGGAATATTCTTGGTTTTTTAAAGACAAGCAAGACAACAATGGAGATCATATATATTTGTATTGTGTCAAATTAGAACATGCGCAAGGAAATTATGAGGAACTTGGCTTGTTACGAGATATATTCTTGGTCCTAACCACATATATTGTTTATGCACTTGGAAAACAAGGAAGAACTTATATCAAGTTTAGATATTGTTTCAAATTAAGAAATTATAGCAAGAATGAATGCTTTTCATAATTATGTGCATCCATCGTTGATGCCATTGAGAAAGGAAATGTAAGTTTTTTATTTTTATTTTTAGTATCATGATAATGTTTTAATTTTATTTAACATGAAAATGTTATATTTTATTTTTACAGGATTTTGTTGAATGACTTTCACATATGTTAGTGGGGATTTACTCTACAAAGAATAATATCATGGATGCCATCAACTCTTTTCATATTTAAGAGACACATGAAGGAATGAAAAAGAAATAGAAAGTAACATAGGTTGAACCTGCAAGAGTCGAAAGAGAAGAACATGAAAAACGAAAGAAAAATCCTCATTCTAGAAATCCTAAAAGGGTTACATTTGAAAATGAGGAAACTCCAAATGAATATTTTGATGCGATTGGTCCCAATGAAGTTATCATTCCTTCTCACAAAAACAATAAACAAGGTAAATGGAAAAGAGTGATTATTGATGATGAGTCTATTTCTATTGATTATGAAGAAATAATTGATTTAGATGAAACACATTTAAATCATAATAGGAAGAAAACAAATTTTGATAATGTTCAAGAAGCCATCGTTAGCTTAGAGTATTATAGTGAATGTCTTAAATGTAGAAGATAAATAATAACACCATGTGATGATCTAGAGGATGGTATTATGAAAACAACACAAAATGCCATTTGAAATAGAATGAGGATGGAAAACATAGTTGATAATGGCCACACATTTTAGTTGAATGTGAAACAACTTTATAAACCCACATAAGGGAAAGAAAAATATTAAATTAGAAAACCGCATCACTTGCATAGTCACAATTTGGAAACATTTATTAGGTACAATCCATATGCACGTGGTTGACTACCTATTTCTTTTTTACCCAATGGAAGTTCTTACGAGGGAAGAATTTAATAAATCAAAATATTTGGACTACAAATATTATGTGATTGGAGGAAATCATTCTACAGAGGCTAGAAGATAATTGATGCAATAATATCCCAATAATCCTCTTTTTGAGACAGTCAAATTCATAATTTATGTTGCTTTAAAAGATTCAGAAGAAAAGTTAATGGCATGGGATCATAACACAAACAATGAGTACATAATGTATATGAATTTCATTTAAAGGGTGAGATTTATCCATAATGAATTTTCTGAAATATTTCACGGAGAGAGATCAAATGTTGATGTCAAGTTTCAGAAGCAATGTTGTATGGAAATAAGATTCCCACTTGATGATGAAAATACAAAAGAAAAAAATGGCAAAGGAAGTGATATATTTTGAGTTGTGGATAACTATTTTCAATTGAGATTTAGAACTAGATATGAATGAGATTTGATAGATGAGATATTCACCCTATGGGAAAATACTAGTATTAAAAATCAGAGAGTTAAGAAGGCTAAACCATTGATATGTGGCACAAGTAAGGCATGTCCTCACATAAAAAAATCTTCCAGATGATATGACTATAAAACCTTGGATATAAATATGAGTGAAGGATGATAAAATTATCATAACTATATTATGACATGTTAGGCCGGGAGAATTGTCAATGGAAGAAATGTGTGATGAATTTAAAAAATAATTTTGTTGAGTTATTTTTATTTAGGACAATAAAATTATTTTTTTTAGTTTAACATATCAGTGTTCTAAGTATTTTTCTATATATATCATTATAACATTATTATTTTTTATTTAGTCACAAGGTGTATATGAGAGTATAAGAGGAAATGGTCAAGATGTTGAATGAAGAAAGTTGGGATGATGTTAAACTCAAATATCTAGATCGAAGCTCTTCAACAACATTGAAACAATTTTTTGTTGGATTCAAAAAGGTATGTTGATTTACTATAGTCATATTATTCGTTTGTAAGTTAATTTATTTATATTTTAATAGTTATATATATATATATATATGTGTGTGTGTGTGTGTGTGTGTGTGTGTGTGTTTGTTTGTTTGTTTCATTAAATATGCCAAAGAATAATTCATATGGAGTACCTGAAACTTTGAAAAGTTTTATTCACTAAGCCAAGTTTGAAAGAGAAAAAAGGAGACGTGTTCAAAATGTTCAACTTGATGAAACCCTTGATTACTACATTTGGAATGGGCTCGACATTGTTCAATATAAAGTGATATTAGGTGAATGTGAACAACTTGCAAATATTGTTCCTAAAAAATAATACTCCCTAGTTATCAAGGATATTCGTCATGGTTATAATATCCAAAACATTGGATATGATACTGAGTCTTATACTTACCAAGCTTTCAATAAAGTGGTTATGGGATTTACGGAAGTTACAACATCACCATTTTTGAGATTTCTAGTATTTCATTTAGACACACAAGAAGGATTAGGACAATCAAGATTTAAGGGGAAAGAAAATACAAGGATGCAATTTATTTGGTAAGATATTGAAAGTGTATGTTTAGCAATTAATATTAGAAAACAATTTTATTAATTCACAAGTTAATTGAATTTGCACTTATTTATGTGACAGGCACAAGCCTAATATTCAGATCTCCAATAGAGAATAATTTAAGTGTGATTTTGAGAATATACATCTTGCAATCTGGACAAAATATGATTCTTATAATTCTATTCTTGTCAATGCAAGGGATGGAGAGACTCCTAGTAGTATATTGGTATACAATACTGTGGTTAGAAAGCTAACATATGTGGAAAAAGATTTGGAAGGAGAGATGATTAACATTTATCAAAAAACATAAGCATTAATTAATTATCTTATAGATACATTTTCAAATGAAGGAGATTGAGTTTTGAATTTGTTCTCGGGTTCAGATAATAATTCTGATCTAGTCGTACTTCAATCTTATATTATTTTTAATTTATTTATTTTTACATTATCTAACTTCATTATTTATTTTGTATTTGGTGATTAGGTACAACATTAACATGTTTCCTACAGAAATGAAGGAATTGCATAGCCATTGAAAGTGAACCAATGCAGTGCAGTTTTATTCAACAAAGAATTAATGTTATTCCATCTCTTCCAGATGAAATGCAAGAAGTTGGCTTGAGGAAATGAGATTTTAGTGAATCAAAAGTGGCAAAAATTTCAAAGGAATCTCAAGTACCATTAGGAGGAATGATTGGAAATATCACTTTGGAGAATTTGTGAATATCAAAGAGTCAATGGAAGAACAAAATGACACAATGGAAGCACAAAATGACGTCGAAGAAGATGATAATGTGTCTTCTAATAATGATGAATTTGGGATATATGATATTGTTGATTAGTTTTAAGATTCCTTTGAAGACGATGCTCAATTTTGCAAATTTTTAATGAGCTATAACTATAATGTTTTGACTTTCAGATTTTAAAATAAGAATAAAGATGTATCTATTGTTGTTTTCTACGAAATCTTTTTGTTTTTTTATTTTTCATTTATTTGTATGTGAATCACTATACATTGAAAATTTTTATTAAATGTTGTCATTTTTTACTTCAAATGTATACAAATATGAAAGAAAATGGTAATTTTTTTATAAAATTTTGAGTTTTTTTGGTTCAATTATGTCCATAAGAATGTTTTATTTGACATGTTATTTTAAGGAATATGTACCAAAATGTAAAGGTTTTTTATTATATATGGCTATAAAATGTGTATGTTTTTGCTAAATATTCAAAAATAGTGTTACTTAACTACAATTATTTTCAATGTATTGAAGTAAAGGTAAATAATGTGTTAAAAATGATGTTTTTCACTATATTTAAAAAGTATGGAACAATAAATTAATTAAGGAGACAAAATTATATGAAAAATCGTAATTTCAAAATAGTAAATGGAAAAATATTTTTAAGATTGAAAGAAACATGAAATAATAACCAAAAACACCATTGAATAAAAACAAATTGAAAATAGATGAAAAATAAGTATTTAAAAAAATAATGTGGAAACATTGTGGATCGAAAAATTTTAAATAACAAAAAAAACACCTAAAAATGGAGGGGGGGTGCTACTGGTAGCAACATTTTTAAAACGAGGTAAAAAATTGGACCCCCCCCAAAAAATAAATAAATGAGAACTCTATAGAGTTCTCCTTAAGTTGGTAACTATGTTTTATGTGGATAAGGTTGTAAGTGACTTCATTTAAGGACATGTGAGTATTCTCATTGAAACCTATATGAATACTCATCATCACAAATGTTACAACCTATGTTTGTCTCAGATGATGATATTACCCTTTTAATCTGATCATTGGATTATTTCTTCAGTATAAATGTTCAGTGAACCACATAATACCAATGCATTGACTGAGCTATTTTTCTTGGAGGATAGATTACATGTCATAGTAGTGTTATTGACTTCTATTAAATGAATAGAATTGTAGTCCAGTTCATAGTGGAGTTAGAGTTATTCAAACCATTAGTACATTTATGTCACCTACAACCATGCCATCATCTTGACTATGTGAGGTTAATTTTCTTTATAACATAATTTTTCTATAGGATTCCACTCATACACATCCACTCCGTTTAATTAATATATGAAGGTTTCTGAGATGGCATTAGCCATAATAAATTTTTTCTCATCATGTTCATTACTAGATAGATAGTTGTTGATTATGTGACATTCATAGTTGAGAGTGTGAAAATGTGTATTTTTATTGTCTCAAATTTTTGTATAGATGGAGTGTTGTGTTTCATTTCTATTTATACAATTTTATTGCGACACATATATTGACACCATAAGAATTGAAACTAAGTATATCAATTACATAGAGAGGTTAGAGTATTTCCTTTTGTAATATGGACAAGCCATATGCTTACCATTTTGGAATTATAAGGTGTCACAACATGTTTTTCAGAGACCTTGAAGTGGCTACCATGGGGAAATCATTGAAGAGGGAGAAGTTAGAGGAGTTGAGAGACTTCAACAAGTAGATCCAAAAGGAAAGTTGGTATTAGAGGTATAAAGTAGCTGAAATAGAAGAAACACTTTCCAAACACCAAGACTCTTTCATTACCATGAGGGAAAAAGAATCCATTTCCATGGAGGAAAAGGAATCTAGAAAAGAAGTGTGAAACAAGCTAGTCAAATTGACTTATCACAGTATCTTGAAGGAAGAGAAGAAGAATATTGAAGCGATTTGAATATTTTGGTGACCAAAAGCCTTTGAATGGGGAGGTGTGAGGTGTTATCCTAATTGGATGCTCATCAAAATCTCTTTTTCAAAATTTGTAATAAGAATTTAACTTTTTTTTGCAATGTCGAGTGTTGTTGTCTTTATACACACCTAGGTGACGTGGAAGAAATATTCAATCCACTTGATGTGTCCTTGGGGGAAATTTCAAGTTAAGGTGTTGTCACCTAATCCTCAACTCCTCCATCTAGTCCAACTCCTAGCGAAGCCAAGGGGGGTAGTCCCTAAAGAAAATAATCTAAGGCTTGAACTAAACTAAGTACAAGAAAAAGAGTTTAGGATTTTATTGCAAAAGACAATACACAAAATAAATCTACTCTAACCACATATATCATCCATTCACCACAATTAATTATAAATAAAGAGATACTTGCATGAAGTTATTCCAGATAATTGTTGATACATACAAGTAAATGACAATAAGGAAAACATATACTTCAAGATAAATAAAAATGGTTGGAAATAAATGTACTTGAATAAAATGGATTTATATATGTGAGAAGATGAGACCAGTGCCAAATGTTGAGAACGTGTGTTAGGTTGCTAAAAATTAAAGTACCCTTTGGAGATTGTTTTGAAAGTTTTATTAAAATTAAGTAATGTTTGGATATGATTATTATTGCATGGAAATAAAACTAATATAGATATGGCGTCCAAGAGGATATTTCTTAGAATGGAGGTTGATCTTGACGAATATCCAATAGGGAGAATATCCCTCTATTTTTTCACACAAAATCAAGAAAATGTGGGACATCCAACAAGGAGAAACTATATTTCAAAGTTCCCACCGTATTTTTTAAGAAAATTCTCTTATGTTTCCATACCGGAAATAAATCCTAAAGATTGTCCTGGTTAATCTAACCACAATGACCAACCTAGTGTGTTTGATACTTACTTACAGAAGGTTGAGGAAATATCACAACTAGAAGGGTTAGGAACAAGCACCGAGAGCTAAGGAAAAATTCTTATTTTAAATAGAACGTAAAAGACTGAAAGGTGCATGTTTTCTAATTACTAAAGTCCCCACTGACCAACCTCTTCTGAGGAGCTGAGGGGATAAGTTTATTTTCCAACTTGAAATTGCATAAAGTAAAAATTGCATAAAAAATTTAAATCTAAACATTTGTTATTTTACTTTGCATGCATAGATTAAGTTAGATCTAATTTTTCACTTTGAATTTTTTTATCTAAAGTTTAAATCTAGCATAGAGAAAAGTCTGAATTTAGCAAGTTTTCTTCTAAATTATTAAAGGTTAAAAGATAGTTATTTTCTAAAAAGTTCCACTAAATATTTGGAAAATCTAAGTGTCTTTACATTGGTGTTTTAAAAAATCAATCAAAGACCCTAAGGAGGAAATTTTTTTAGCCTGTTTTCCTTAGTTCCCTTTTGTACTTTTTCTTTAGTATTTTACTTAAAAAAATTTGGGTTTTACTGACATAAGTCCAAGACACTTCCAAAGTGGCTTTTGGGCATATTTTACCTCTATTTTTTCTCTATTTTGTGTAGGTTTGTGAACATCGAAGGGGAAAATATGTCCATTTTGGGCAGATTTGGACTTTTCGGGACCCCTAGAAGCTCCCTTTTCTTTAATAAACTCATTATAAACTTTGTAAACACTTGTGACCCCCCTAATGAATGGTCACAAGTCATTCTAAAAAATAATTGTGTGATTTCATTAATAAAATCAGTGGGGCTACAATCTCCCACTCTTCATCCCCCTAGGTGGAAACCGTGTTTTAGTGATTGTCTCATTTTTTGCATTTTAAACAAAGTTGACAATTTAACAAGAACTATTACCTCAAATTGAGAACTCCAACCCTTAAAACCCATATTTTTGCATAAAAAAACATGAAAATCAACCCCCAAATAAAAAAGTGGTGCTACTGGTAACACCATTTTTTTAAACAGGGTCAAAATTACAACATTTTCAAACACAACCTTCGAAACTTAGACAATAGCTCAGAAAAACCTTAAAATCAACACCTAAGTCAAAAAGTGATGCTAAGTAAAACAAAATGTTTTTATCTAAACATGAAAACCATAGCTCTTTATGACCTAATTGAAATTGTGACATTGACAACAAATCCCTACGCAAATAAAAAACACAAAATTGGACCCCAAATGGTCACTTGAAAATTTATTTACAATTTTTATTTTTAATTTACATTAAAAAATAAATAAATAGAAATGACAAAATCTTCGCAAAAAAATTGTTTTCAAATGACCAAAAAAACACATTTAAAAAAATATATTCAAAATTCAATTTAAAAAAAAAAGATTAAAAAACAAGGTGGAAAAGAAAAATAACTAAAAAGAAACAAAACAGAATTAAAATTATCCTACAAAAACAATAATTAAAAAAAAATAAATTATATATATTTTTGTACAAAAGAATTATTAAAAAACCTTTAAAAAGTTAAAAAAAATAAAATAATAATTCTTGAAAAAGGCGAAAAAATATTAAAATATTAAAAAATTATTAAAAATTCTAAAACTAAAAGTTTAAAATTAAAAACAAAAAGACAAAAAATTCAAAAACATATATTTAAAAAACAATATTTAAATGAAAACAAATCAATTTTAATAAAATCAATAAAAAGAGTAAAAAGAAAATTTTAAAACTAATTTTAAAATAAACTTCTAAGAAAATTTAAAAAAAATAGAAAACCATAATTAAAAATAAAAATAAAAAACAATTTTAAAATACAAAACCTATGAATTTTAATTGAAACCAAAGTAAAAATAAATAAATAAATAAACAAATATAAACAAATTTAATAACTTAAAAAAAAAACAAAAAAAAAAACAATTTTACAAATGAAATAACATAAAATTTTAATTAAAATTAAAACAAAAAAGAAATTTAAAAAAAAAAAATACAAACCCTATATATTATTAGGGTGTCGTGGGGGACGATGGCCGACATCACCTCTCATGACACCCACGATGCCCAATCAACCTGTGCATGGACTGGTTGGGTACCGTGGGTGTCATGGCGCGTGATGTTGGGTATCACTCCCCATGGCCTCCCATCACTAGTGCATATTTTTTTTTTTTTGGTTATTTATAAATTTTTACATATTTTATGTTTTTTAATAAAAAAAAATATTTTTGTAATTTTATGTTTTTCTTAAGTATTTTTTAAATTTCTATTAAATTTTGTAGAATAGGTTGTTTAATTTTTATTTTTTTTAGAATATATTTTTAATTGTTTATTGTGTTTCTTAAACCTTTCTAAAGTTTTTGGACCATAATTTAGTTTTTTTATTCTTTTTTTTTTCTCTAGTTTTAGCTTTGTTTATGATGACGATGATGATGCTGATGATGATTAACGTCCACAAAGTCTGATTTCTATCGGACCTTAAGAAGGTAAATGATTACTTGTAATTCTTTAGAATTTTACTTGTGATTCTTTATGTATAGCTATAGAACTGGAGACTACCCCAAACTTTAAAGTTTTATCAAAATTCAAAATAATTCAAAATGAATTTCAAAATATATTAATAAACTTTAATTACAATAAAAATAAATTTAATCACTTTTGATTTATGTATAGCAATAGAACTCTAGATCACCCCAAAAATTGAAATAGATTATACAATATTAATATTTAAAGTTTAAAGTTTTATCAAAATTCAAAATGGATTTCAAAATATATTAATAAAAATTAATTACAATAA